>JAPXFQ010001199.1:0-60670 GCA_028564705.1 Apricaphanius iberus
GATCTACTGACTGGGATCTGATGGGATCTATTGACTGGGATCTGATGGGATCTACTGACATACACTCTACAACAACAACACTCGTTTAACCTGTAATATAATGGGATCTACTGACTGGGATCTGATTGGATCTACTGACTGGGATCTGATGGGATCTACTGACATACACTCTACAACAACAACAACAACACTCGTTTAACCTGTAATATAATGGGATCTACTGACTGGGATCTGATTGGATCTACTGAATAGGATCTACTGACTGGGATCTGTTTGTATCGATTGAATGGGATCTGATGGGATCTACGGATTGGGATATGTTGGGATCTACTGACATGGATCTGATCAGATCTACTGAATGGGATCTACTGACTGGGATCTGTTGGGATCGATTGAATGGGATCTGATGGGATCTATGGATTGGAATATGTTGGGATCTACTGACTGGGATTTGATGGGATCTACTGACTGGGATCTGATTGGATCTACTGACATACACTAACTGATGCTAACTAATCAAATTATAAACAAAAACACAGGTTAAACCTGTGGTATAACGGGATCTACTGACTGGGTTCTGATTGGATTGATTGGATGGGATCTACAGATTGGGGTATGTCGGGATCTACTGACATGGATCTGATCGGATCTACTGATTGGGATCTACTGGGATCTACCGACTGGGTTCTGTTGGGATCGGTTGAATGGGATCTGATGGGATCTAGATATTGGGATATGTTGGGATCTACTGACTGGGATCTGATCGGATCTACTGACATATACTAAGTGATGCTAACTAATCAAATCAGAACAAAAACACAGGTTAAACCTGTGATATAATGGGATCTATTGACTGGGATCTGATTGGATCTACTGAATAGGATCTACTGACTGGGATCTGTTTGTATCGATTGAATGGGATCTGATGGGATCTACGGATTGGGATATGTTGGGATCTACTGACATGGATCTGATCAGATCTACTGATTGGGATCTATTGGGATCTACTGACAGGGTTCTGTTGGGATCGATTGAATGGGATCTGATGGGATCTACGGATTGGAATATGTTGGGATCTACTGACTGGGATCTGTTTGGATCTACTGACCGGGATCTGTTGGGATCTATTGACTGGGATCTGATTGGATCTACTGACCGGGTTCTGATTGGATCTACTGAATGGGATCTACTGACTGGGATCTGTTGGTATCGATTGAATGGAATCTGATGGGATCTACGGATTGGGATATGTTGGGATCTACTGACATGGATCTGATCAGATCTACTGAATGGGATCTACTGACTGGGATTTGATGGGATCTACTGACCGGGATCTGTTGGGATCTACTGACTGGGATTTGATGGGATCTACTGACCGGGATCTGTTGGGATCTACTGACTGGGATCTGATTGGATCTACTGACATACACTAACTGATGCTAACTAATCAAATTAGAAACAAAAACACAGGTTAAACCTGTGGTATAACGGGATCTACTGACTGGGTTCTGATTGGATTGATTGGATGGGATCTACGGATTGGGGTATGTCGGGATCTACTGACATGGATCTGATCGGATCTACTGATTGGGATCTATTGGGATCTACCGACTGGGTTCTGTTGGGATCGGTTGAATGGGATCTGATGGGATCTAGATATTGGGATATGTTGGGATCTACTGACTGGGATCTGATCGGATCTACTGACATATACTAAGTGATGCTAACTAATCAAATCAGAACAAAAACACAGGTTAAACCTGTGATATAATGGGATCTATTGACTGGGATCTGATGGGATCTACTGAGTGACTACAACATGAATCCAGTGAGAGGCATTTAACTGCATCTTGTAATGAGCTATCTAGTTATTAAAATCTATGATCAGCTCTACTGACTGAGGTCTCCTGGGACATATTGTGACCTTGTTGCTGGTAAGCGCTGTATAGTAGATCCCTGTAATCTACTGAAAAGAATCCAGAATTTGGAATCCAGATTGGTCCATTGGGATCTAATGATGTATAGTGACTGAAACCTGAAACTTCTGGGATAGATCCCTGTGGATCTTCTAGTTAGGTCCGAGACCTGCTATGAGCATCAGGGTCTGTTGGGATCTACTGGGATCTAGACTGGGATCCAGAAGCACCCACCTCTTCCTCAGGGTGGTCTGGCACACCTTCACCACGCCGATCACGTCCTTCACCGAACAACGAAACTTGTGCATCCGAGCCGCCACCAGGAGGGCTGAGGGGGAGGAGGAGGAGGAGGAGAGCTGCCTTTCACCTGTGCGTGGATGTTGGTGACAGTGGTTACCATGGTGACGACCTTACCTGCCCCACAGAGGCCGGACGGGCGGCGACCCGTGTGCATCCAGTCCCTCTTCATCCTCTGGACCAGACGCAGAGCCGTCATGGAGACCTCGTGGTTCTTGGCTCCAAACTCTAACATGTGAGCAAAGCGAGGGATGTACAGGCAGGGGTCTGAGGAGGAGGAGAGGCAGGTGAGTCTACCTGAGCCCTGTAGGCTTTCAATACAAACCTTTTCACTACCTGTATTTCACATTCATAATCAACAGTTTCAGTTACAAGCTAAATTTGATTTCAGTGCCAGTATTTGTCGTCCTGATCCCAACCAGAACCGGGTCTGGTTTGTGGAGAAGATGAGCTCAACGTTATCGTAGATCCTTCAGAACCAGAACTGTTCCCAACAAACTCACAGATGTTTCCATCTCTGCTCTAACGGTTTATCTCCCATCTAAGAAAATTCCTGCTTCTTTTAAATAACATAATCATATAAAATCCCTCCTCAGCACCTAATGAATTATGGGATGGCTTCCTGCACCGTAATGAAGCTGGAACTATTTCCTCTCTGGCACCGTATGAAAAATCATTTATCACTAACTTGTTCTCTCCATTTAAATCTTATTTAAAGAAACGTTTTTTGTGAAAATGTATATCTGTTGTTTCTTTATTCTTGAACATTATTTCTTATTATTTTATTATCTTGATTTTTTTTATTGTACAGAACTTTGATCAGCTGGTATATTGTTTTTAAAGTGCTTCATAAATCAAACTGGATGGAATAAAAACGTTCTGTGGAAAGATTTTTCTGTAACATCATTTACAGGACTTTAGTTTTATTATTTCATCCTATAAATTGTTCTTAATTCCGTTTTTTTATACATGATTTTAATATTTATTATCTGCCTCTTTGCTGCTGTAAGAGATGATTTTCCTCTGTAGGAAAGTAAAGGATTATTCTGGATCAGAACCAGAACTTCATTCTTATTCTAGATCTACTTCATGTTCATTAATCCAGTTTTGGAATCTGGAGGAACTGGGCCAATCCTTCCGAGTTCTGACCAGAACCAGAACCAGACCGTTCGAGCTGGGACTTAGAGCTCCCCCTGGTGGAGAAGTTCAGAAGAAACAGCTCCTGGATCCAAGATGGCGGCCGGGGAAGAACTGCAGCGCGAGACGAAGCTTTAATCCGAACCGAACCGAACCTGGTCCAAGAGGTAACATGCAGTAACTGTGTTCGGCTCGGTCCGGTTCAGTGAGCCGCTGATACCGGCTCACTGAACCGGACCGAGCACCAGAACCGGGCCGTCAGGTTGTACCCAGCAGCAGGAGTCTGCAGACAGAACCGAACCTTCAGGTTCTGTTATGGAGCCGGAACGGGTTGATGCTACTGCTTGGTTCCGATAAATCCCTTATTATGACACCAGAACCTCCGAACCTGAGGAATCTGGACCGGTACCAGAAGATGGGACAGGGAAATAAATGTGGACATCCATCTGTTGTTTTCAGCTCCGGTTCTGGAGGAAAAAAGGCCGAATCTCTCCCTGATGGTTCTGGTTCTGGTCCTACACAATATTTAGCTCCATATAATCTGATACATTATTTTGTGAAAGATTTAAAGCGGACATCTTGGGAATCTTCATTTGGATTTAACCAAAAACTAAAAACATCCGTTACACAATAAATGTATCTGACTGGACAGAGAAGGACTAAATTAATCAGAAATTAATCAGATCTGTTTAGAAAATGACACATATTGTGATCCTATGATTAAAACTAAATATTGTAGAAAAATGGTTAAATCGTTCTAAACTCTCCATGTTTCGTACATAATATTCAGTTTATTACTGCATCCACAATCAGCCTCCTACCAGCTGTCTTACTTTAAACTTTACTAAAAAATACTCTCATCATTAATGGCTCATTCAAAAATAAGATTTTTGGGTTTTGATATTGTGACATAAAATATTTCCGTATAAATATTTTCCCACGTCCTGGGAAACACCAAAATCCGATTCCAGACTCTTCCTGGGTCGGAATGTTAAAGACGGGGAATTACGATGTCAGGGTTGAGTTTTCTGTGTGGAGGAGCAGAACCAACTGGACCTTCTCTGTGTTCTGGCTCAGACAGGAGGCGGCCATGCTGTGACCGGAGGAGGAGGAGGAGGAGGAGATGGCAGCGGAGCTTTTCTCCACCAGCCTTCCACACGCTGAGGAGGAGGAGGAGGAGGAGGAGAAGAAGAAGGACTTCATCCAGCTCAGTGAGCCGGAGGAATCTGCTGATCGGAACGCCGTTTCCATAGGCAACCATGATGATGGCGCTGACGATGAGGAGGAGGAGGAGAGGGCCAGCTGGCAGGGAGCCCACCCCACGCTGAGAGAGAGGTAGAGGAGCTGCTAGCGCTGAAATGAGACTCCTTCAGGGACACATGGACTCGTTTCTTTACACATAATACAGACGGGAAGTTTGCTTTTCCCAGCCTGGACCTTATTTCTAGCATTTATTTCATTCATTTACTCAGACAGACACGTTTGGAGCCACTTGGAGTCCTTCAGGAGAAGTTTAGATCCACATAATGGTCAGCGTTTAAATAAGGCGTTATCTGCCCTAAAACTCCTTCATTAAACCAGGTTTGGTTTACGGCTGGATGATAATTTGATATAAATATCGATCGATAGCCGTGTGGTGGGATAGGAGAAAATGGGTCGATAAAGTTTCCCCTTATCTTTCATTCTAGCCTATCAGGTAGGTGAATAAAACAGTGGCTACCTACTGAGAATGAATCATTAACACAGACCCAAACAGCTCTGTCAGCATCACTTTGTCATTTAAAAGCACAGAAAGGATCAAATGATTGGAGCTGAAACAGAACTTGTTGATGGTCCCCAAGCGAACCATCACCAGAAAACTAACTTCACCTCAGTCAGATGTCACAGCCAGGAGGAAGTTATCCCAGAAAAATGTTTCAGTAACTCAGGTAAATGTTGCGTCCTGTTCAGAACCGATCCTCTACGCACTAAAACACTAAACGTAGCGATAATAAAGCAGTAGTCTTAACTTAGCCAGTACCACGCCTCACTGTGAATCCCTGTTACAGAGGAAACAAACCCAGGTGGTGCTGCTAACAACACCTGCAGCTTTTAAAATGTTCCCAAGTTCTCCAAGCTGCTCTTCAGAAGTGAAAAACACATCTGGGACTGGATAAATCTGCTGGTTTCAGTTCTCAGTAACTGGACCGGGCTGCAGTGTTCTGGGCTCCGTCTACACTCTGGTATCGGTGAGTAGCTGGTTAGCTTTAGCAGCTGGATTAAAATCAGCATTATTCACAAATTAAATCAAAAGTTTTTGCCATTAATATTATAAAGTGTCATAAAATGTTAAAAAGATTAAAAAGCTTTAAGATGGTGAAATGAAGAAGTTTAGTGGTAGATAATTCCTTATTTAGAGGCTGCTCTTTGGCTGAACCATTAACTCCCATTATATGGATATACGCTGATCAACAATGGATCTAAACTTCTCCTGATGGACTCCTAATGGCTCCCAACTGGTCTGGGTGGGTAAATGAATGTAATATTTAATAAACAATAAGGTCCATGATGAAAAAAAACAAACGTTCCCTTTAAGTACTTTTACATATTAAACGGTTATTTAATCCTGATTTCTGTGTAAATAAAATTAAACAAAATATGCCAAATAAGTCATTTATAGCCATTTAGAGCACAGATCTAAAGTCCAGTATTTGATTGATTTAGTATTGAAATAAATTCTTCCTGCCAGCATTTTTAAAACGTTTGTGTGTCGCTGATAAGGCGGCTTCAGCTAGCTGCCCACGTGCTGATGAGCCACACATTTACAGCTAGTTTGATCCAGTCCAGTGCGACAGCAAAGGCTCATGGGACATTTTGTAAATTCAATGAAATTCTTATAAAGTGCGTAAAAATCTGCTTGTATTTTTAGTTTCTAATCTGATTTATTTTATTTCAAATAAAATGTTTTAGCAGAGGGAGAATAATAAGTTCATGTCTGATCAAAGCTTTTTAAAGAAGATGCTTGGTGGGGGGGCCAACTGTTGGTTCTGATCCCAGTTGGACCGGTTGGTTCTGGTTGGTGACGTTAACCAGCTGCTTCTTCTCCAGGAACGCTCTGATGTTCAACAACGAGCACATGGCCGACATCCACTTCATCGTGGGTCCGCCTGGAGAAACCCAGACCGTCCCAGCTCATAAGGTACAGAACCCGCTCCATCGGGACCACTGGGCTCCTGGCTGGTTCTGACCCGCTTCCTGTCTGTGTTTCAGTACGTCCTGGCGGTCGGCAGCTCCGTGTTCGGAGCCATGTTCTATGGAGATCTGGCGGAAGGACAATCTGAGATCTACATTCCTGACGTGGAACCAGCGGCTTTCCTTATCCTGCTGAAGTGAGTCCAGAACCAGAACTGTTCTGGGCCTGGTTCAGAACAGTGTAGAGCAGAGTCAGTCAGAATGACTGGCAGACCCGGTTCCAGATCTGGTTCTGAACCATCTACACCTGGTTCATACTCACCAAGTCTGGTTCTGATCAAGTTTAGACTGGTTCAGTTTGAAAAATGATTGCTTTAGAGTCTATTGATGCGTTCACACCACACGCGTTAACATTTGTTTCTTTCTCTGCCGGATGTTTAAAACACTAACGGATGGTGATTGGCTAGAAAGCGTTGATCTCGATCATTGGTTGGTGCATTTGGTCCATCCAAAGCTCAGGTTCTGGAGCAGCCTGTGTCTGTAGGGACCCAACCCTGTCCATACCTTCTCTGTCTCTAACGTCCTTTCCCCATCTCTAACGTCTCCTCCCAGTCTCTGACGTCCCCTCCCTGTCTATAATGTCCGCTCCCCATCTCTAGCGTCCCGTGTCTTTAACATCCTCCCTGTCTATAACGTCTCCTCCCTGTCTCTAACATCCCCTCCCCATCTCTAGCGTCCCGTGTCTTTAACATCCCCTGTGTCTGTAACGTCCCCTGTGTCTCTAACATCCCCTTCCCGTCTCTAGCGTCCCGTGTCTCTAACATCCTCCCCGTCTCTAACATCCCCTGTGTCTCTAACGTCCCTTCCCCATCTCTAACGTCTCCTCCCAGTCTCTGACGTCCCTTCCCCATCTCTGACGCCCCCTCCCTGTCTATAATGTCCCCTCCCCATCTCTAGCGTCCCGTGTCTTTAACATCCTCCCTGTTTATAACGTCCCCTCCCTGTCTGTAACATCCCCTCCCCATCTCTAGCGTCCCGTGTCTTTAACATCCCCTGTGTCTGTAACGTCCCCTGTGTCTCTAACATCCCCTTCCCGTCTCTAGCGTCCCGTGTCTCTAACATCCTCCCCGTCTCTAACATCCCCTGTGTCTCTAACGTCCCTTCCCCATCTCTAACGTCTCCTCCCAGTCTCTGACGTCCCTTCCCCATCTCTGACGCCCCCTCCCTGTCTATAATGTCCCCTCCCCATCTCTAGCGTCCCGTGTCTTTAACATCCTCCCTGTCTATAACGTCCCCTCCCTGTCTATAATGTCCTGTCTCTGTCTCTAACATCCCCTCCCCATCTCTAGCGTCCCGTGTCTTTAACATCCTCCCTGTCTATAACGTCCCCTCCCTGTCTATAATGTCCCTTCCCCATCTCTAACGTCTCCTCCCAGTCTCTGACGTCCCCTCCCTGTCTATAATGTCCGCTCCCCATCTCTAGCGTCCCGTGTCTTTAACATCCTCCCTGTCTATAACGTCTCCTCCCTGTCTCTAACATCCCCTCCCCATCTCTAGCGTCCCGTGTCTTTAACATCCTCCCTGTTTATAACGTCCCCTCCCTGTCTGTAACATCCCCTCCCCATCTCTAGCGTCCCGTGTCTTTAACATCCCCTGTGTCTGTAACGTCCCCTGTGTCTCTAACATCCCCTTCCCGTCTCTAGCGTCCCTGTCTCTAACATCCTCCCCGTCTCTAACATCCCCTGTGTCTCTAACGTCCCTTCCCCATCTCTAACGTCTCCTCCCAGTCTCTGACGTCCCTTCCCCATCTCTGACGCCCCCTCCCTGTCTATAATGTCCCCTCCCCATCTCTAGCGTCCCGTGTCTTTAACATCCTCCCTGTCTATAACGTCCCCTCCCTGTCTATAACGTCCCGTCTCTGTCTCTAACATCCCCTCCCCATCTCTAGCGTCCCGTGTCTTTAACATCCTCCCTGTCTATAACGTCCCCTCCCTGTCTATAATGTCCCTTCCCCATCTCTAACGTCTCCTCCCTGTCTATAATGTCCCCTCCCCATCTCTAGCGTCCCGTGTCTTTAACATCCTCCCTGTCTATAACGTCCCCTCCCTGTCTATAATGTCCCCTACCCGTCTCTAATGTCCCCTGTGTCTCTAACTTCCCCTGTGTCTCTAACGTCCCCTCCCCATCTCTAACATCCCCCATGTCCCCTCTGTCCCAGGTACATGTACAGTGACGAGGTGGAGCTGGACGCCGACACAGTTCTGGCTACGCTCTACGCTGCCAAGAAGTACATCGTCCCGGCCGTGGCGAAGGCGTGCGTGGGCTTCCTGGAGACGAGCCTGGAGGCCAAGAACGCCTGCGTCCTTCTGTCACAGAGCCGGCTGTTTGAGGAGGCGGAGCTTACGCAGCGCTGCTGGGAGGTGATCGACGCCCAGGCCGAGCTGGCTCTGCGCTCTGAAGGCTTCTGCGAGATCGACCGGCCCACGCTGGAGATCGTCCTGCAGAGGGAGACGCTCAACGTCCGCGAGGCCGCCGTCTTCCAGGCGGCGCTGAGCTGGGCGGCGGCCGAGTGCCGGCGCCAGGGCCTGGCGCCGGCCCCTCGAAACCAGCGGGTCGCGCTGGGGAAGGCGCTGTACCTGCTCCGCGTCCCCTCCATGTCTCTGCAGGAGTTCGCGGACGGACCGGCCCAGTCGGACGTGCTGACGCTGACGGAGACGCGCGACATCTTCCTGTGGTACACCGCAGCCAACAAGCCGCGGCTGGACTTCCCTGTGGGGAAACGGGTCGGCTTGGCGCCGCAGAGGTGCCACCGCTTCCAGGCCTCCGCCTACCGCAGCAACCAGTGGCGCTACAGGGGGCGCTGCGACAGCATCCAGTTCGCCGTGGACCGGCGCATCTTCATGGCCGGGCTGGGCCTGTACGGGTCCAGCGGCGGGAAGGCCGAGTACGGCGTGAGGATCGAGCTGAAGAGGCAGGGAACCCTGGTGGCCCAGAACCTCACCAAGTTCCTGTCGGACGGGTCCAGCAGCACCTTCCCCGTCTGGTTCGAACACCCGGTCCAGGTGGAGCAGGACACCTTCTACACGGTCAGCGCCGTCCTGGACGGAAACGAGCTCAGCTACTTTGGACAGGAGGGGATGACCGAGGTCCAGTGTGGGAAGGTGACCTTCCAGTTCCAGTGCTCCTCGGACAGTACCAACGGTACCGGGGTCCAGGGGGGACAGATCCCAGAACTCATCTTTTACGGCTAACTGAAAACGTGACAGGGCCCTCATTTATCAGGCGTACTGATACAATTCTACGCATTGTGTGGTATTTATCGTAGAAATGTTCCTAAAGTACAGCTCTGATTGTTCGTACGCACAGCACCTAGTGGTAGAACGGAGGAACTACAACACTGAATATTTCTCTCAGCAGTTTATCGCTTCCATCAAGGAGACATGTTGGCGTCTGTTAGAACAAAATAACCTAAAAGTTATGCACGGATTAGGAATAAACTTTCAGGAAATGTGAGAAATTTATCAAGAAATACATAATTTAATGTTGGGTTGATCCTTCATGGCGATCCTGTCTCTGCCCCCCCCCCCCCCATCCTGTTTATTTGTTCATTTATTACACCAAGCGCTTCTGCTTAATAGGATTTTGTCACAATATCATTAAAATGTTTGCAAACGTCACCGTGACACTAAATGTTCCAGCTTTATCAGTGAAGCAGATTATCATTTTTTCCTGCGTACTGATGGCAGCACAAGCCGTGTCTCCAATTATTCATGGCCACAAAAGAGTCAAATATGATGATCAGAGCATCCTCTGCATTAGATCTGAACCAGCGACGTTTTATTGTATTTTAATAGGGAACCATTTTCTTTATTTCAAACCGAAACATCTCCTCTGTCCCGACCACATTTACTGCGTCTCTCACTTTCTCCCAGGCCGATTTAGTGATTTTTAATTTTTATTAGTTTCCCCCCAAACAATAAATGTGTAGTAATTTATTTAATTTGTTCAAAGAAGTTAAGGATTTGCACAGAAGTTAATATCAGCAAATGAAATTATTCGCCCCATTTTTTATGTCTGCTCTGCAGCAGAAATATAACGGCTGCTGGAATTAAGCAGAGAAACCACTGATGGCTTAAATTAATTTGTAATAACTAAAACATTTTTAAAGTCCGTTCATCATAAATACTTTTTTATTGCCCCATCAATGTTGCACCTCGATCTCTGTGTCACTGAAATGAATTTTTTTGCTCTCTTGGCCGTTATTTTAAGGAAGAACATGAGGACTCAATGCTATGACAGATGATGTGGTTCATTGAAAGCGTTTCTGTATGTAAATGACTGAACAGGTATGAGGACCTGGAGACGCACAGGTGGGATTTATCATAAATGCAGAGGAGCGTGCGTACGAGTGGCCACCGCACATTTCATAAATCAGACTTTAGACTGTTCGTACAAATATTCTAGATTTTATTCATAGGATAGAATAAAGGAGAGTTTCTATGAACGTTTGATAAATTAGGGATCTGGATCTGGATCAGCTCTAGAACTGGATCATACCTGGATTTAGATCTGAAAGACCTCTATCCAGTCTGGTTCTGATTGGTTCTGGTTCTGACAGTCGGTGGTTCTGCTGTTTCAATCACGAAACTTTTATGTGTTTATCAGACGTAGCTTCCTACATCTTCCACTAGAGGCCAGTATAGAGACAGCTTCCTTTATCAGAGAGCATGCTGGGAAGTGTAGTTGTGTTGGTTGTTATGGCGATAGGAGGTCTCACCGATGGCGGGCGCGTTGATGCACAGCTCCCGGGCCAGCAGCAGGAAGGTCCTCCCCAGGATGTAGACGTTCACCTGGACACAGACACACGGCACACCCTGATTGGTCCAGAGACGGCGCACCCTGATTGGTGCAGAGCCCTGAGGCTGGGCGCTTGGTCTTACCTGCAGCAGGTCGCTCAGGTCCAGCAGCATGTCTGAGGCTCGGTTCAGGAACACAACAAGTGGATCGGAATCGTTCTGAGAGCAGAACCAGTTCACTAACTGAACGATTCCTTCTGAACAGGTTCTTCAGCACTGAGGAGCAGCTATATTACAAACAACCACAACATCATCTATTTCTGCTGTTTTCCTTCTAAAATGTAGAAATGTTCTGTCTTCGTTATTTGGAAACATGTCTTCTGTGTTTTATTTCTGCTTGTTCATTTACGTATGTAAAAATAAAACTTTAAACCTGCTATATTTTTAAATCTTGTATTCTTTGTTCTGTTGTGTGATTAGTGGGGATGCACTGCTTTATGTACGCCATCGGTGTCAGTTAAAGTTAACCGATACTTAAAACGTGGAAACTGCAATAATTATACAGAAAATGTTTCTTTTTCACTTAATTTTACTTCTGCAGTAAATTTTAATTAATATTTGATCTTCATATTTACTGCATATTTGTGTGCGGCAGAAATATCGGGAAGTACTAGTTCCTTTTCCTAACGGCACACGATTTATGTGAATCGGTACTGTTTGGACCGGTATCGGCAGATATTGGTATCGGTGCATCCCTGGTAATTAGTTCATCAGCTTCTGAGCCAATCAGGCGTGAGGACGCTCACACCTGAGTTGTTTCTGAACACGAAGGAATGAGTTTTAGTGTGAAACGTGGAGGACGAGCAGGCGACAGGTGAGTCTGGTTGCTAGGATACGAGGCGTGCCTTCGGTGCGGCACACCAGGTAGAGGCAGGCGGCGATGACGTGCTCCGTGCGGCGTCCTCGGGTCAGGTGTTTGCTGACGACCAGCTTGAAGAAGTTGAAGGCCGTGTCCAGGCAGTGCTGGTTGAGCTGCAGCTGGCTGCCCAGCTGCTGGATCTGACGCTTACCTGCAGACACACATGGTCACAGCTGGACACGCCCCCAGATGGGGAAACTGGAGGCGTGTCCTGAACTCACCGTTCTGTAGCGTCTGGGTTCTGGACTCCTTCCCAACGCCGGTGTGGAAACCAGAACCAAGCAGCGGAGCTTTAACCGGACCTGGAAACAAACCAGGAGGAAACTGATCATCCATCCATTGTTCCAACGGGCTGCAGCCTGCAGCTCTGTAGAACTTCCACAACGGCTCTCAGGAACTTTGGCTAAAGATTATTAACCCAAATAGTTTGTGTTTCTTTTTTTCATTCAATAATTGCTTTAAATTTCCCAAAGAGAATATTTTTTAGATGAATTTTGGTCATTAGAAACTGCATTTTGAAATGATTTATAAAAATATGAAATAATCATGGAAGACAATGAATCCATCCACAAGTTTGATGATTTCCTTTCTTTTAAAACCCCAAACAGAAATAAAATGGTTGCTCCTTATGAATGACATTACACTCTAGTAGATACTGACTAATTTTAAGTGATGTTTTTCTAAAGGTCATATAACGTTTGTGTCTCTAAATGAGTTTTATTTATTTGGCTGCCAAACGTTTGAGACTCCTGGTCTAGAGTCTAGAAAGGTTTGGCAGCCAAAGAGCCGTTTTGCTCTTAATCCAGATAAATAAAACTCATCCAGAGCTGCAAACATGACCTTTAGAATATTTTTTTAAATAATAATCTACTAGAATAAAATGTGTTAATTCATGAAGATGCACTATAAATAAAGAAAAAACAATAAAACGTTACTGTAGCGAGTTTTTGACATTTGTGGCAAAATTATGTAAAAATACACATAGTTTGTTACTTTAATGTCATTCAATCCCAGATATTAAAATATTTTTTATATAACAATACACCTGCTAAAACCCACATTTATTATTGAGAGAACATACAAACATTATTTGGTATGTTTGTGAGGGTCTAAAGAGCCACAGGTGCGGGCCCCATTGGTCTAGACCAGGGGTCTTCAACCTGTGGCTCCGGAGCCTCAAGTGGCTCTTTAGACCTTCACAAACATACCAAATAATGTTTGTATGTTCTTTCAATAATAAATTCAGGTTTTAGCAGGAGTTTTGTTATATAAAAAATATTTTGAATTTCTGTGATAGAATGACTTTATCTGCTATTTAGGTTTAAAACTATGTGCATTTTTAAATAATTTTGCCACAAATGTGAAAAACTCAGAAGAAAATGAATCCGTCCTCCTTACGCTAACATTTCATGATTTTTTCTTTCTTTTACCTCAACCTAAAAACAGAAATAAAATAGTACCTATTTATGAATTACCATGTTACTCCTGTAGATTATTATAAAAAAATCTAAAATTCAGTTTTTCTAAAGGTCATATTACATTTGCGGCTCTGAATGAGTTTTATTTATCTGGATTAAGCGCAAAACGGCTCTTTGGATGGTACAGGTTGCAGACCCCAGGTCTAGATGTACCGGAACATTCTGAGGGTGCAGCAGGTCCGTAGAACCAAACATCTGGTTTAAAAATTAAACTTTGGGGATTTTTTTTTGTGGATGATTGCAATAAAAGCATGGTTATTAAAATAATGTAAAATTTCTTTAATAAATCAGAAATCGGATTTGGTATAAAGAATGTTAAATTCTACCAATATATATATATATATATATATATATATATATATATATATATATATATAATTCTAAATTTGGACACAGTCCCACTACATTCATCCACAGCAACCCAATGAAAACATTTATGGAATAATAGCAAAAAACGGTTATATAAATAAATACCAATGTAAAAATGTATGTAAAAAAACAATCAGTTACACTGAAAATAATTGAATCAGAAAAATGCTTAAAATGTGTCGTTTTGTTTCTGTTCATTTTTTCACTTTTGTCTTTTTTGCTTCTTCATTTTGTAGTTCTGGTTCCACTGCCAGGTGGAGTCCTGATCCAATCAGAACCGACCCAGACCAGCTCCAATCATCCTCAAGCAGCCTCAGCTGGGCTCCCTCCCTGGTTGCTATGACAACCAGGTGATTAGCTCACCTGGCTGCAGAGACCAAGAGCTTTCCTCGGAGCAGACGGAGCTTCCAGCTGAGGAAAGTTTCCAGTTTCAGCATGAGAGCTACTGTGGTCGCTGTTTGGTGAGTTTACCTGGACTCTTCTCACCTGAGCTGCTCTCACCTGGGCAGGTGGAAGCTCACCTGTGCTGGTTTGTGTTCCAGGCTGTTGTTGATGATCTGCTGCCGCTCCATGATAGGAGGGAGTGTCGGGGCCCAGCTGGAGGGTAAAACTGGTTTCACTGGGCAGACCTCCATCTTACATTCCCACTGAACCTCCCACATTCATCCCTCCATGTTCTTACCACGTTAACAGAACCTCTCCATTCACAGCAGCTTCTCTGGGTTCTTCTGGGTCTGTAGAACACTGGTGACCTTTGACCCAGCAGGTTTTCTGTCTGCAGGTTTGGTTCAGTCGGAGTGTCGGGATCGCTACCTGTGGATCCGCGTGGCTTCACCTCAGACGCCTGGCTTTGAAGCAGTCGGTCAGTTCTTCATGGCTGAGCACCAACGCTGGAGGCGTCCATGTCTCACCTTCTCACCACTGTCCTCCTCTAGACGGAGACGGCGGCGTCCACGCCATCAGTAAGCAGCTCGCCTCCCGCTGCGGCTACACCATCAGCACCTTCAGGCCGGAAGGCTTCACCATCTTCAGGGCATCTTATTACTCCTGCTTCACCCTCAACCAGGTACGCTGCTCCGCCCTCGCTCCTCCACCTGCTCAGAATCACTAACCGGTGAAGAAGTTTGCCATGAGTCATGGTTCGGTTCATTTTTGGCTCAGTCGGGGAACAAAAGTAAAGTTTTTGTATATCGACCAGGAGCGTGGCTATGGGTGGGCCTGGGGGGACACAGACCCACTCATGTAAATTACGTATAAAAAAATACTAATTCTTTCTAAATCTTTATTTCTGAGTGTCGCTTAAAGATGTGACATTTCCACCTCTGCTTTAATTTGCTGTTTTAATATCTTATGAACTCTCCAGAAAAGCTAAAGCTAGCTGTGAGGTTATCCCATATAAAATTCTAAGATTTTAGATTTTAAACGTACACTTTAATAGAAAATACTACGTCCCCTAACTCGATAATCCAGACTAATCCATTAAAGAACAGTTCAGGCATTTAAAAACGACTTGATGTCCCTATAAGATAAACTAATGAACCGTTTAGGGAGTTTTCTTGGAAAAACTTTGCTACTACATTTCCCATACTGCCTTGGGAAAAGCTGACCAATCTCACTGCCCAGATCATCCTGTTTAACTTGTGGTTAGTGAATATTGCGTCACATTGTCTCACCAGTGAGTGAGTGAAGCTTAAAGCTGAACTACCACCTAAACTACATATAGTTTATTTCAGAGCTGAGATGAGCTACTTGTGTCAGGCTACACCTTTAATGTTTGTCCTGGATGCGTTGTTCTAAAGGGTTTATGATTTATTCAGACATAAATCGGTAGAATCATCCATGGACTATACCACTGGGAATGAACATTAAACTTAAACTGGACTAGCAGCAACAAATTGTTGTTAGATAATATAAAAATGTTATAAAGGCTACGAGTTTAAATGTTTTCTTCTTAGGAAACTGAATCAATACTTTATGCCAAAGGCCAGAAAATCTGGGATATAAAATGAGTATTTCTGTCAGCGGAAAGAAGTTAATTGGGGGTTAAGATGTTACCTGATCAGCTAACGGGATGTTCCGTCACCTCTACAGGTGAGGTGGGCGGGGTTACAGCTCACTGCTGGTCTAATGGTTTAATCACAGCTGCAGAGGAACTGTTGTTTCTAACCCTGGAGTTTTTTGGGATTCATCTGTTAATGTTTTATTGGGCTTGTATACCTGATTATATGCATGAAAACAAAAGATGTCGGATTTTATTTTGGTATTTATGTGGGAGACGGTTGTGGGGGCGGAGCTCCTTCCCTTCAGCCTCCGCCTGCTCCAAAACAATGCAAATGTCACCGACTAACTCCTGGAGGAAATGGGTTTTAGCAAACTGTTACAGCCAGGTGTCCAGAGTACTTTTATTGCAACATTAGGAGAAGGGCACCAAGGGCAGCTAAACGGGGGTCCTTCAGCTCACTAGCGTGTGGTAGCTAACATCAACCGATGCTAACGGAAGTTGGTAACGAGTTAGCATGAAAGCCGAACTGTTCCCAGCTTCTGCTCTCCCTGGAGTCGACGGTTGTAACTTCAGCTAACAGAAGGCTGCGCGGTTTGTTTAGAGTCTCATGTTTTTCTGGCTAAAGCGCAACATGGTTACTCTTCCTTATGGAAACTGTGCACTATTGAAAGTTTTGTGCTGATAAATATGGACGAATGTTCAGTTACGCCCCTACTAACCAGGTAGCTCCACCTGTCTGTACGCTGTGACCCGACACCAGGAACCTGTCCCCAGTGGGTTGCAGGGTGAGGTTGGATCACCTACCTGGATTTGATGCTGGTTTTCAGGTGTGCGTTTGCTTTTAGAACGACGAGGTGTTCACCTTCAAGTTGAACGTGGTGTTGAACGGCGGCAGAGGCAGCAGGCTGAGCAGCCACCTTGTTTCTACCGTCTGTTCTGGACTCAGCTGGACCCACAGGGAGCTCACCTGTGAGGAGGACTACATGGAGGTGAGGGTGCCTTCAACCAACGCTCACGTTGCCCTGGTAACCAGCTGACTGATGTGCTGCGGTGGTGTTGTCAGGTGAACGTGAACAGGGAGTCTTCATGTGGAGGTCAGGGGGCGGAGGGCAGACAGGTGTGGCAGGAAGCTCTCTTTAAGGTAAGTCTCACTTACATCGGGAACCGAAATGGTTCCTGGTCGTAGAATCCGTCTGTTGGATCTAAACTCTTGCAGCTTCATCTGGATAAACATTCAGTGTGTGACAGTATCTTACTGTGGCCTTCAGGCTCAGAGGACAGCCAGTTGGTCCTGGCAGTTGATGTTCCTGCAGAGCAACGGGCAGACCACCTCCATGTCCGTCCCGGAGGCCCAGAGGTGGGGCTACAGCCTGACATCCACCTCCCAGAGGGTGATGCTCCGATCTCCGTTCAAACAGCCGCACGCCGAGGTCACCATGGTGGGTACCCACTAACACCGGACATTTTCTCCAACCGTTCCATCATGCAACCATCGGCGTTTTAAAGAAAATCTGAACCCCCTCTAATGAAGCATCACATTGAAATCAAACAGATGAAGACATCTTAGACCTGATGTTTCCTGGGATCTACAAATATTCTCATCCACGACACTAATGTAACGAATGGCACCTTGTACCTTTGTCAGGTTGACGGCGTTCCTGTCGAGACTGTCCGGGCGTCTCTGTTCTTTAAACAGAAGCTCGTGCTGATGATGATTGACATGTCCATGGCCTGCACCCTCAGTAAGCTGAACCAGAACAAGAGGTGAGCAGAAAGTGGACCCAGAATTCAGGTGGCTGGTCTTTGTTTTGTCCCTCCAGATTCTGGCTCGTTTGACGGCTCCCGGCTGCTCTGGGACGTCCCTCAGGTCCTACCCACTCTGGTCGGGGAGGGAGCAGGATTTAAGAGTCGAAGTTTTGGTTTAGGACTGGAGGGATTTCTGCTGGATGAAGCTACCGCTACCTCCAGAGGTCTCAGTCTGGTTCACCAGGAAGGAATGGTGAAGATCGGCGTTCCTTTTGGGTCAGGAGGCGGCTTCAGGAAGGTACCGTGGTGGGGATAGTGTCTGATGGTTTAACTGACTGGCTTTGAAGTGATGGATGCTTTCTCATCTGTTCCCCTCTGCAGAGTTTGGTGGTGGAGAACATGTACAAGGAGTTGTATAAGGCCCTCCTGATGTACGAACATGTCTTCTCTCTGGTCTTTGATGATGGCCACAGCATGGACACCAAACACAGAATTTTTAAAGTGCTTGAGACACCCCTGATCTGTCGACCACCTTTCAGCCTCAATCGTAAGAGTTTCAGGTTCCCAATCAGGAAAGGTGCTTCTTAGACTGCAGACGTCTGGCTGACCTGTGGTTTCCCTCCCCTCTGCAGAGACCATTGGTGACGAGGAGGAGTTCACGGTCTACCTGGGTAACATTCCAAAGGATGTCCTCTTGGAGGAGGTCTGGATCAACAGACAGCGGCTGCTGATTTTGGGGAAGCCGCAGCAAGGCCTCAGCATCAAACAGATTGTTCATGTGAACGGCAGCCAAGCCTACGAGCTGCGATTGCCTTTCAACGATCCAGCTGTGAAGTGGACGGTGAGGACTCTTTGAACAGTCTCTTCGTGTTAGATCTGGTTGACGGAGTTGCTCTGCTCTGTAATAGCTTCTTAATTTAGGCTTTTGTCTCCACAACAGAATATGGGAGGAGGTGTGGTAGAGTACTCTATAGATTTAAACTTCACTTTAACCGTCGTGCCCCAGCGAGAATCCTACCACCACCAGAACCTCATCACAGCTCAAGTTTTCAATGCATGTAAGACTGATGCTGTAATTAGAGCTTAACTGAACCATGTTATTGAACCGTCTGACTTTGTCAACTCAAGTCCCCCCAGAGATCACAGCGCAGTGTTTGGATGGAGGAATCTCCTTCATCATTGCCAGACAGTCTCTCAGTCTCTGGGAAGTGGGCATCGACCAGGAGCCTCTGACGGAGCAGTTGGTGGCCCAGAGAGGATACCGCCTGTACAATGACAGCCACAGAACCATCCTGGAGGTCCCGGTTTTCTCTGTTGGCTACACGTATGAGGTGAGGGGCCTGACTGCACAAAACCCCCAACATCTCGGTGCTGAGGACCAAACTGGTTCATTAGCTTGGTGTTAAAGTGAACTTTTAGACCAGTCTTGGCTGCTGTATTTTGTTTTTCAGGAGATCAACTTGTCAAACTTTTACGCAGCCTTTAAACTGCTTTTAAGAGACTCCAAAACCCTTGAGGTCCAGGCATCCGCCTCCAAACGCTGCCTCTTCAGAACTGAAGACATGATCGGTAACCTTCCTACTCTGAGACCACGCTTGGAGACTTGGTCAAGTTGAGATCTGACTGCAGAGGTATCGTCCCATCCTGACTACCCTGATGTCTGCCTTTGGTTTCAGTTTGTTCTCCAGATGGTACCATGACTGTGGTGGCGACTCCGACCTCCACGTGGCCAATGGTGAAACCTGAGAGAACCAGTCTGCTGGACCGGAACTGCAAACCAAAACAAACCGATGGGGCCAGAGTTTTGTTTGAGTTCATGGTGGACTCCTGTGGAACCAGAGCCATAGTAAGGATGTTGTCTCAGGGACTAAACAAGGTTCAAGCTAATTCTTTGCACTGAGCCGCGACTGCCAACAGTATATAAAATGTAAGAGAACATCGTGGCTAACACTTGATTGTGCTTCATTGCTGCCACAAGCTTGACTACTCACGAAGGACCAAAACATAGGCTAGTATGACCAGGTTAGTCATCTATGTTCTGGGAAGGTAACAGATCCCAAACTGTCACCCTGTATCGACATAAAATCAATGGACTCAAAGTCAGACTATGCTATTGGGTTTGGGTCTTTGGTTCCCCTCTGGTCCACCAGAGAGCCCAGCCTTAAGTGGCCAGAGTATCCAGGCAGTTCAAGGAGGAATTGATATTCATTGTACATCATTCTAGCCTGAATTGAATCCAATAGAACCTCTAGAACATTGGCTCAGTCCATCAGACTCTGGCAGGTTTTACCTCTGAGTCTGATATCCCAAGGGGTCTCATAGATCCATGAGGATCAATCTTTATTGGTAGTGGCTGCAGTGAAAAGGTCTGCTGCGTCACTTTATAGCCTTGATTTTTGGAGTTTCATTGAACTGTCTTGGATTTAATTTCCATATCTTTCTGTCCCTCAAACTGCATAAACTGTCTCAATAGCCACATGATCCACTGAAAGTTTCCTGTTAGATAACAAACATCCCTAGAGATTCCTCTTTAAAGGTGATGCAGTCTGATTCTGGTTGGTAGAAAGATTCCCAAGGAATCACAGCTGACTGCAGAGTCATTAACTTCACAGCAATCCCTCCTTCAGAGCAAGCGGATGGTGAAAGTTGGTCTGGTGCAACCAACTGGGGGTTGGACAGGATGTAATGAAGCTCGTGGCCCAGGTTTGGTAAGTCTCATCATTGGGAGGATTTCATCAAGTGTTTTAATGTATTTAAACAGGTGGGGGAGTGGTACATTGTTTACGAGAACGAGATTCTCCACGATCGACTCCTGATCGCAGACGGGCCCAACTTCATCTCCAGGGATCCTCAGTTCAAGTAAGGACTAGTGAACAATCAGCACAAGAATGAATGTCCTGACACTCACCTGAGCATCCAACAGGGTGACGCTGAGGTGCTTCTATCCACTGAGTACGGTCAACAGACTGTCCTTGGACCGGACCTTTGCCTCTGTGACTCCTGGGTTTGGATCAGTGAGGGTCTTTGAAAGCCAGAGAGGTCAGGATCCTTCACAATGAGGATAACTCTGGTTTTAGTTAGGGATTAATATTCTCTCCTTTGACAGAGTCGACGAAAAAACAATGTGCGTATCAGCATTCAGAGAGAACAGATGCCCCATCAGACAAGCTCCTAGCCCAGTCTGCAGAGGGAACCCTGCCTCTGTCTGGCCTCAGCCCTCGACCCAAACCAGGAAAGAGTCACTTCATCACAATACCAGGACAAAACAAGGTGCTCTCCGCCTCAAACCGGGAACGTCCTTCAGAAAGACCAATCTATCATGTCCCACAGTGAGTCTTGTTTTAATGAGGTACAAAAGACAAAGAGCGGTTTCTAATTGTTGGTGTCTGTAGGTTGTACCAGTTTCCTGAAGTGGATAATCTCAGTGGACCAGTAGAGAACTTGGAGGGAGAAGCCTGGGGAACTCCAGGACAAAACAAAGAATATCTGACTTTAGGGTCATTTGACAATATTCCCAATGCTCCAGTTGGTGAGAACTTGGATAGTCAGACACTACTGAGTCTGAATGAGTTCCCTGAAGGTGGTAGAGACATTGGTTTACCCTGGGGTCAGTCCACTATCGGTCAAAGGGACATTGTTCAACATCCACAACTTCAGAGTCTCCTGGTTGATCTCTCATCTGGTTTGGAGGACCTGAAGCAGCCCACTTCTAACCTCTATGGCTCCTCAGGAGCTGGGATGGAGGCCGGTGAGATTCAGAAACCAGTCTACCAACCCCAGTATCTCTACAAGCCAACAGAGTTTCAGTCATTCCTGCAACCAGACGACCACATTTGGAACAAGCCTCCCCAGCCTAGCAATCTGAACACACTTGATCCTGTTAAAAACAGCATAGCGGACCCCTTTGACCACCTGCAGGGGTTTTTCTACAACAGACCACTGAACACGGCACCCACTCAAGAAGGCCCTGGACCCATTGGATGGAATATTCAGTCCAGAGTGCAGAGCGTCAGAGTAAAACCTCCCAGCAGGTTCACCTCTTCTGTTCTTCATCTCAACCAAAAACCTATTGTTCAGCAAATTAACTCCCAAACTACTAACCTCCTGAAGCATGCCTCGGGTACGCCACTTCCCAGCATTGACGGGAACCGATGGTCCTATCAACAAAGCACAGAGAACGGTGGAACCAAACCAGGAGCAAAACTTGTTCCACAGAGACCCGATGCGTCAGCGCCAATGCAAGAATTGGGTCTTCAAAGCATTCTGGATGAGTCTTTGGTCTTCAACTTTACTAATCCATCTTCCAAAGAGGCGGAGCTGCCGCTGGTGTTCCCTGGCAGTCAGCAGGCAGAGCACCACACCCTATTCACCAACACAAATGATCCAATAAAGAAACTCGGCTCATATGACGGACCAGTCATTCAAAAGCAGGGTAAGAACTGGATAGTGATGGCTCTGTGTGGTTTTAGCTCTTTCCTCTGTAACTGGCATCTTTCCCATCAGAACCGTCCCGCATCAGAGTGAGACCGGCCGGTCACGCTGTCAGACTTCAGACTCTGGACCAGGATAAACGCTCTCAGGCCCAGGAGCACTTCCTTAAGGAGGGAGTCCGCAGAATATTCTACCAGAACCCAGCCCAGGCCCACGCTTCAGTCCAAAGCCCAACCGAAGGAGAACAAGAAGCCGGTCATCTTCAAACGGACCCGGATGGTTCTGAGCCAAAGCCAGAGGTTCAAAGCGGCACCTTCGCCTGTGGTGGTGAATCTGGTCTTTGTGGAACCAGAGTCCACCAAGGAATCCTCAGAGGTACGAACAACCAGGTGTGATCCAGGTACGTCACCATGGTAACCAACCCTAGACCCGGGTTCTAGACGGTAAGGGTGTTCAGACGTTAATGACCCACTAACACCTTCTTCGTATGTAGAGAACCAGTAAACCAGACCTGTAGAACTGGATCATTAGAACCTTCGAACACAGATTATAGGTTACAACTGGACCAGCAGCTGATGTTACTGGTTCAGAACCAGTTTGGCTTGGACTGAAAACAAGGTGTGAGAAGATGCAGTAAACTGAACTGATCCAGTTTATTCTGATCCACTTTAGAGCTGAGAATGTGTGAAGTAAACCTGAGCCCTGACTGGTTGGAGGTTCTGACCCGGTTCTGTCTCTTTGCAGGTGAGCGGCTGTGATCACGGATCCCTCAATGTTTGTGTCTAATAAAGAATATCTCTCAGTTCTGGTTCCTGTGTGGTTCCTAATGGGTTTGTGCTGGAGGTGGCCCACAGGTTTAACACAAAGACTTGAATTCACAAAATCTACTTTAAAACAAGAAATGAAAGGATCTATGTATTATGACATGTTTGTAACGTTTTCTGGGTTTCTAATCAGAGTAGAGGTCCGCTACTAAGCGCACATCAACAAACATGCTTTTTCAGTGAATGGAGTAAATGTACAAATACAGTAAATTAGCTTTTCTTCTAGCAGTAGAATTCTTATTTACCCTGATTTAAACTTATGTATAAAACGGCACAATTTAATAATTTCCCTTATTACACTTCAACCCTGTAATGACACACAAAGCCACTTCCCTTTTAACTGAATATGTTTAAACATGTTCAAACTGATATCAAGCTCAAACTTTCAATCCTGTTTAATGAAGTTTTTGAAAAAGCACAATTCTCTTGAAGAAAATGTTTTTTACATGCTGCTCCAAACTGGCTAATGTGGATTTAATGGTTCCTTTTAGCTAAAATCTCAAACCCTGTAACAAATGTTTTAACCAAAATGGCAAAAAAATAGCTTTTTATGGTTAAGGGAAATAGTTTCTGAGGTACAAATATTACATCTGATTAAATGTTCAGAAACTATTTCCTGACTTAAACTCCCATTTTCCTGCTGCATGGTTTAATGCCTACATATACAATCAAAAGGTTTATTGTGGCCACATTAAGGTCAGATTTAAATCATTTTGGCTAATTTAATGTGTTCAATAAGAGTCATTGTGTCTGTTTAATGCATTGAACTCTCATGTGTGACTGCAGTGGGTGGCATGGTGCCGTCCATCTAGGAGACCTGAGATGGAAACCCAGCTCAGTCAAATTACACAAAACAAAGATTTACAATATTGTTTTAATGACTTAAATATGACTAATTTCATGATCTGACCAATAAATGTCAGTTTAACATAATTTCTTTAAATTTTGTAAAGTACTTTGACATTTCTTTATGAGAGACGGTAGATTGATTCATTCTGATTGTGCTGAACTGATTTACATAATTCAATCAAATAAGTTGGAACTTTTTTTCAGTTTGGATTTTCCAGTAATCAGAGAATGACTCGTTGATTACAGGTTTAAAATTCTGCTGGTATCCATCAGCTGGACCTCACAGCGCTATAGATTTGAACGGGTAATGCTGGTTCTGGTCCTGCCAGTCAGAGCTGAAAGTATGGGTCTCACCGTCAGCGGAGACGAACTGTCCCACGGCGGACGACACTCCTCCGCTTCCCTCCACGAACTGGACCTCCGATACGATGATGTTGTCCTCCAGAACCGAGCCGCAGCCCGTACACACGGCGCTGCCCCGGGCCTGGTCCACGTCGATGTCGGACCCGCCGCAGGTCCGACACACCCGGGAACTCATGGTGGCGAAGGCTGAGGAAGAGGAGGGATTGGATCATTTCAACGGATCTGAACCGTCTGCTCCACCTCCTGAAGCTCTGGACCTCTAAAGATCACTGATACTTATATCGGGCCGATTCTGTTCTAATTTACTCTTATCTGTACTGGTTCGTTAACTGAGACAATCAACTGATGCTTAAAAAGGGGGAAATCTGCAATTTCACAGAAAATGTTTATTTTTCTCTATAAATTTTAGTTCTGTGCTCATTTTTTCAATATTTGATCTAATTCATTGGTTGTAACAAGCAGAAAATATAATAAAACTTTGAATTCATTGCATATTTTTGTGTTGTAGAAGTATCTGCATTCGTCAGATCAAAGTATTGGTATATCGGTTTGATAAAAGTGGTATCGTCGCATCCCTAATAATCAGTAGTGCTGCTAATTCCCCCAAAAAAATCGATTTAGTCGTTAAACACAGTTTGGCCTTTTTACAGCTTAAATAAGAAAGTCCAGACGGGTCTTTTAATCTGTGGAATCTGTGCACTGTTGCTCTACAGCAGACAGGATTTGTTATCTGCGCTCCATAAGTGGATGTGCTGCTCTCAATCCAGCGCTGCTAACGCACTCCAAATCCTCCATAACGCTTCAGGATGCTGTCAGCTGAGCTCTGTGATGGAAGGATGCACAAACGCTCTCATAGGAATGTGTTTTTACATGATTTATTCCCTGAACTGCAGCCGTATGGAGGACCATCTCTGCTAAAACTGACAATAAGTAAATACATTTATATTCATTTAAATAAATGTGTAATAAATTAGAAATACATTTGTAAATAAATACAGAATGTGGAACTAACTTTTTTTTTAATATAGTAAATGTAGAAATAAAATTAAAAATAAATTATCAGATATAGTAAAAAATATGAAAATGAATAAAGTGTATTTTTTTAAATAGTAAATATGGAAACAAATAAGATTAATTACTGAGAATAAATGTAGTAATGTTGAATAAAAAACCGGGTAAATACAATTAAATCTATAAAATATAAATATATATGGAATTTTAGTTTATTTCCACGTGTATTGCTAAGTGTATTTTCCAAATTTATTTCCATATTTATAACACATTTGTATTATTTCCAGATTTATTTATTTCCATATTCATTTATATATTGTCAATATTGGTAGAGATTTTTACTTATTTTTTGTTTAACTGTCAACGATGGCAAATAACACCTGCATGAATTTAAATCATAAACTGACCTTTGATTCGGACATTGCTGTCCAGAAACAAACTAGTTACGTTAATATTAATACATTTGATTTAGCTGATCTTTGTTCTTTTTTAAGACAACAGGCATTTCTCAAGATGTTCTAGATGGCAGTGTGTAGTTGAAACTCTCAGCAGGTAGGAAGAAAACAGCTTATGGAAATAATTCAACACAAAGACATGAACTTATTTAGTAAATTTGATTTACATTTAACCATCAATATATTTCATATATTTTTCCAAACGTAAAACAATTGCTATGTGGGTCATCATGGGCAGAATCTGCTCTGTTGGTTTTACAGCTCGGAATAAAACAAGTGGCTCCCCTTCGTACAGAGTTCTGACTGTTTTGGACCCAGATATTTTACTCCCAGCAATGTGTTATTATGATATAATAGTTCTGTTATAAACTATCTGCTAAACATGATTACGGCCCCAGAAGAGGAGACTGTTGGAGTTTCTAGAGTCGGTCTAGAAGCCGCAGAGAGGAGCTCAGATGATGGAGAGATCCAACCAGCACAGAGCAAACCGGGTCGAACCAGAACCAGAGACTCCTTAAACTCCTTCCTGGGGGGTCCAGGTTCTACAGGACTTTATCTCGGGTGGATTCTGGAGCAGATCATTTTAGATTGTCCTCTATATAAAACCATCAGAACCAGTAGGTTTGGACCTAAACAGCACCTGGTAATACATACATCATAACTGGACCGGTTCTGTTGGGACAAGAAACCAACTTCCTCCCTTTTTAGAACCTCTACGATTTTTTTCTGAACCAACCGAACCTTCCGGGTGTGAAAATGAAACACCTTATTGATACAATCCTTGACTAGATTCGAACCAATAACCGATACATTACGGAGGAGCTGACCGTAACCACTAGACCACCGGCACCAGCAGCACTGACTTTCACCTACCGGTTTAAATACCAGAACCAGGAAACAGGAACCAACAGAATCCGGACCGAACTCTAGCAGCTGGGCTTCATGTCCCCCAGTCGGAACCAGAACCGTTCTCAGATTAATGGGTCATGTTTGGATTCTCGGTCTGATCTCTGTTTAGCTTCCTCCACAGGCACCCGAATATGACGTCACCGCTGAGCCAATCCGCAGCCAAAACAGTGTCTACGTCACTCTCATCGACGATGCCAGTTCCGTTCGGTTCAACCGGAGCGGGAAAAGTGGAACTACCGGGACTGGGTTATAACAGGGCAGTGGTACCGGAGTTCGGTACCGGAGTTCATCTCTGGATCCGGCGATGACGTCACGCGCTCGGGCGGGAGTTTTGTCATTGCTGTGACGTTTAAACAAAGGCAGAACCGGAGTCGGTACCGGGGATGAGCTGGGAGCAGCTGCAGCTCAAGCCGCGGATCGTCTCCGCGGCCCAGAGAGGTACCAGCTGGTCCACCAGAACCCGGACTCAGAACCGATCCTCCCATAGGGAGGAGCAACAAGCTCCGCTCCACTCTCTGATGTTCTGCTCTGACTTTGGCTTTACTTCTTTTATCAAAACTGTATTAATATTCTAATAAGGTATTTTCTATTGGCTCAGCATGACGTTTCCATGGTAACATGTGTCCTCCCCTTCCAGCCCAGCTGAAGTCAGTTAAAGAGGTTCTGTGTATGTCTGGACCGGACCTCCAGAGGATGACTGGGTTGACCCGCCCTGAAGTCCAGGAGCTGTTCCGAGCCGCCGCCGCCACCTGCAGGACTCACCAGCCAATCACAGGTCCGATTATCTGATTGGACCAGACACTGTGATGTCACGACGTGACGTAACAGCAGCGTGTTTGTACTCTCAGCCATGCAGCTCCAGAGGGGAGAGTGTCCCAGGTTAGAGTCCGGCCTCCGGCTCAGTACCGGCTGTCCGGTTCTGGACCAGCTGCTGAGGGGCGGCCTGCCAGTAGGGGGCGTCACTGAGCTGTCAGGAGAGAGCGGAGCAGGGAAGACCCAGCTGGCCCTGCAGCTGTGTCTGTCGGTGCAGTATCCTGTGGTGCATGGAGGCCTGAACGCAGGTCAGTGAACGCATCACTATTATGGGATGGTGAACTACAGACGGTCAAATTACTATTATGGGATGGTTAAGTACAGACGGTCACGTGACTATTATGGGATGGTGAACTACAGACGTTCAAATTACTATTATGGGATGGTGAACTACAGATGGTTACGTGACCATTATGGGATGGTGAACTACAGACGATCACGTGACTATTATGGGATGGTGAACTACAGACGATCACGTGACTATTATGGGATGGTGAACTACAGACGTTCAAATTACTATTATGGGATGGTGAACTACAGACGGTCACGTGACTATTATGGGATGATGAACTACAGATGGTCACGTGACTATTATGGGATGGTGAACTACAGATGGTCACGTGACTATTATGGGATGGTGAACTACAGACGTTCAAATTACTATTATGGGATGGTGAACTACAGACGGTCAATAATTAGATGGTGAACTCAGATGGTCACGTGACTATTATGGGATGGTGAACTACAGATGGTCACGTGACTATTATGGGATGGTGAACTATAGACGGTCACGTGGCTATTATGGGATGGTGAACTACAGACGTTCAAATTACTATTATGGGATGGTGAACTATAGACGTTCAAATTACTATTATGGGATGGTGAACTACAGATGGTCACGTGACTATTATGGGATGGTGAACTACAGATGGTCACGTGACTATTATGGGATGGTGAACTACAGATTGTCACTTGGCTATTATGGGATGGTGAACTATAGACTGTCACGTGGCTATTATGGGATGGTGAACTACAGACGTTCAAATTACTATTATGGGATGGTGAACTACAGATGGTCACGTGACTATTATGGGATGGTGAACTACAGACGGTCACGTGGCTATTATGGGATGGTGAACTACAGATGGTCACGTACTATTATGGGATGGTGAACTACAGAGTTCAAATTACTATTATGGGATGGTGAACTATAGACGGTCACGTGACTATTATGGGATGGTGAACTACAGATGGTCACGTGACTATTATGGGATGGTGAACTACAGATGGTCACGTGACTATTATGGGATGGTGAACTACAGATGGTCACTTGACTATTATGGGATGGTGAACTATAGACGGTCACGTGGCTATTATGGGATGGTGAACTACAGACGTTCAAATTACTATTATGGGATGGTGAAAAGATCACCTATTAGGATGTAACTACAGATGGTCACGTGACTATTATGGGATGATGAACTACAGATGGTCACGTGACTATTATGGGATGGTGAACTACAGATGGTCACGTGACTATTATGGGATGGTGAACTACAGACGTTCAAATTACTATTATGGGATGGTGAACTATAGACGGTCACGTGACTATTATGGGATGGTGAACTACAGATGGTCACGTGACTATTATGGGATGGTGAACTACAGATGGTCACGTGACTATTATGGGATGGTGAACTACAGATGGTCACGTGACTATTATGGGATGGTGAACTATAGACGGTCACGTGGCTATTATGGGATGGTGAACTACAGACGTTCAAATTACTATTAGGGGATGGTGAACTATAGACGGTCACGTGACTATTATGGGATGATGAACTACAGACGTTCAAATTACTATTATGGGATGGTGAACTACAGATGGTCACGTGGCTATTATGGGATGGTGAACTACAGATGGTCACGTGACTATTATGGGATGGTGAACTACAGATTGTCACTTGGCTATTATGGGATGGTGAACTATAGACTGTCACGTGGCTATTATGGGATGGTGAACTACAGACGTTCAAATTACTATTATGGGATGGTGAACTACAGATGGTCACGTGACTATTATGGGATGTGAACTATAGACGGTCGTGGCTATTATGGGATGGTGAACTACAGAGTCACGTGACTATTATGGGATGGTGAACTACAGACGTTCAATTACTATTATGGGATGGTGAACTATAGACGGTCACGTGACTATTATGGGATGGTGAACTACAGACGTTCAAATTACTATTATGGGATGGTGAACTACAGACGGTCACGTGACTATTATGGGATGGTGAACTACAGATGGTCACGTGACTATTATGGGATGGTGAACTACAGATGGTCACGTGACTATTATGGGATGGTGAACTACAGACGGTCACGTGACTATTATGGGATGGTGAACTACAGACGGTCACGTGACTATTATGGGATGGTGAACTACAGATGGTCACGTGACTATTATGGGATGGTGAACTACAGATGGTCACGTGGCTATTATGGGATGGTGAACTACAGATGGTCACGTGACTATTATGGGATGGTGAACTACAGATGAACACAAGTCACGTGACTATTATGGGATGGTGAACTACAGATGGTCACGTGACTATTATGGGATGGTGACTATAGACGGTCACGTGCTATTATGGATGGTGAACTAAAGATGGTCACTTGACTATATGGGATGGTGAACTACAGATGGTCACGTGACTATTATGGTGGTGAACTACAGATGGTCACGTGACTATTATGGGATGGTGAACTACAGATTGTCACTTGGCTATTATGGGATGGTGAACTATAGACTGTCACGTGGCTATTATGGGATGGTGAACTACAGACGTTCAAATTACTATTATGGGATGGTGAACTACAGATGGTCACGTGACTATTATGGGATGGTGAACTATAGACGGTCACGTGGCTATTATGGGATGGTGAACTACAGACGATCACGTGACTATTATGGGATGATGAACTACAGACGTTCAAATTACTATTATGGGATGGTGAACTATAGACGGTCACGTGGCTATTATGGGATGATGAACTACAGACGTTCAAATTACTATTATGGGATGGTGAACTATAGACGGTCACGTGACTATTATGGGATGGTGAACTACAGATGGTCACGTGACTATTATGGGATGGTGAACTACAGATGGTCACGGATATGGGATGGTGAACTACAGATGGTCACGTGACTATTATGGATGGTGAACTACAGATGGTCACTGACTATTATGGGATGGTGAAACAGGTCCGTGCATAGAAAAATTACTATTATGGGATGGTGAACTATAGACTGTCACGTGGCTATTATGGGATGGTGAACTACAGACGTTCAAATTACTATTATGGGATGGTGAACTACAGATGGTCACGTGACTATTATGGGATGGTGAACTATAGACGGTCACGTGGCTATTATGGGATGGTGAACTAAAGATTGTCACTTGACTATTATGGGATGGTGAACTACAGATGGTCACGTGACTATTATGGGATGGTGAACTACAGACGTTCAAATTACTATTATGGGATGGTGAACTACAGATGGTCACGTGACTATTATGGGATGGTGAACTATAGACGGTCACGTGGCTATTATGGGATGGTGAACTACAGACGTTCAAATTACTATTATGGGATGGTGAACTACAGATGGTCACGTGACTATTATGGGATGGTGAACTATAGACGGTCACGTGGCTATTATGGGATGGTGAACTACAGATGGTCACGTGACTATTATGGGATGGTGAACTACAGATGGTCACGTGACTATTATGGGATGGTGAACTACAGATGGTCACGTGACTATTATGGGATGGTGAACTACGACGTTCAAATTACTATTATGGGATGGTGAACTACAGATGGTCACGTGACTAAGACGTCAAATTACTATTATGGGATGATGAACTACAGATGGTCACGTGACTATTATGGGATGGTGAACTACAGATGGTCACGTGACTATTATGGGATGGTGAACTACAGATGGTCACGTGACTATTATGGGATGGTGAACTACAGACGTTCAAATTACTATTATGGGATGGTGAACTACAGATGGTCACGTGACTATTATGGGATGGTGAACTACAGACGTTCAAATTACTATTATGGGATGGTGAACTACAGATGGTCACGTGACTATTATGGGATGGTGAACTACAGACGTTCAAATTACTATTATGGGATGGTGAACTACAGACGTTCAAATTACTATTATGGGATGGTGAACTATAGACGGTCAAGTGGCTATTATGGGATGGTGAACTACAGATGGTCACGTGACTATTATGGGATGGTGAACTATAGACGATCACGTGACTATTATGGGATGGTGAACTACAGATTGTCACGTGACTATTATGGGATGGTGAACTATAGACGATCACGTGGCGTTGATGTTCTCCTAGGAGCGTTGTACATCTGCACTGAGGACCCGTTTCCCATCAAGCGCCTCCAGCAGCTGATCTCAGAACAGTCATTCCTGCGCTCTGACGTCCCTCCATCTCTCATTGGCCGCCTGCAGTTCTCTGACCACATCTATATCGAACACACAGCCGACCTGGTGGGTTTGACCTTTGACCTAAGATGGTATCACAGCTGTCGGCTGACTGCTGGCTTACAGGTGTGTTTGTGTTCAGGACTCTCTGCAGGTGTGTCTGTCGCGCCGTGCCCCCCTCCTATTGGCTCAGGGGTTGGTCCGACTCGTCGTAGTGGACTCTGTGGCTGCTCTCTTCAGGTGTGAGTTCCAGGCAGATGATTGGCTAGAGAGAAACAAACAGTTGCTCACCTTTTCCTCCATGTTGCACCACCTCTGCCAGGAATTCACTACACCTGTCCTCTGCATCAACCAGGTAATTTCACCCTTTCCTTCATGCAAACAAACACCTGTCCTCAGTCAGATAACTGTCCTTAGGCTGTCTCCCCCTTTCTCTTACTGTACTTCCTGTCTCTGACTGCACTTCCTGTCTCTGATGGCACTTCCTGTTTCTGACTCTACTTCCTGTTTCTGATGGCACTTCCTGTCTCTGACTGTACTTCTTGTCTCTTACTGTACTTCCTGTCTCTGACTGTACTTCTTTTCTCTGATGGCACTTCCTGTCTATGACGGTACTTCCCGTCTGACTGTACTTCCTGTCTCTGACTGTACTTCTTTTCTCTGATGGCACTTCCTGTCTCTGACGGCACTTCCTGTCTATGACTGTATTTCCTGATTCTGATTGTACTTCCCGTCTGACTGTACTTCCTGTCTCGGATTGAACTTCCTGTTCCTTACTGTACTTCCTGTCTCTGACTGTACTTCTTGTCTCTTACTGTACTTCCTGTCTCTGACTGTACTTCTTTTCTCTGATGGCACTTCCTGTCTCTGACGGCACTTCCTGTCTATGACTGTATTTGCTGATTCTGATTGTACTTCCCGTCTGACTGTACTTCCTGTCTCGGATTGAACTTCCTGTTCCTTACTGTACTTCCTGTTTCTGACGGCACTTCCTGTCTATGACTGTATTTTCTGATTCTGATTGTACTTCCCGTCTGACTGTACTTCCTGTTTCTGATGGCACTTCCTGTTTCTGACTGTACTTCTTTTCTCTGACGGCACTTCCTGTCTATGACTGTACTTCCCGTCTGACTGTACTTCCCGTCTGACTGTACTTCCTGTTTTGACTGTACTTCCTGTCTCTGACTGTACTTCCTGATTCTGATTGTACTTCCCGTCTGACTGTACTTCCTGTCTCGGATTTAACTTCCTGTTCCTTACTGTACTTCCTGTTTCTGATGGTACTTCCTTTTTCTGACTGTACTTCTTGTCTCTTACTGTACTTCCTGTTTCTGACTGTACTTCTTTTCTCTGACGGCACTTCCTGTCTATGACGGTACTTCCCGTCTGACTGTACTTCCTGTTTTGACTGTACTTCCTGTCTATGACTGTATTTCCTGATTCTGATTGTACTTCCCGTCTGACTGTACTTCCTGTCTCGGATTGAACTTCCTGTTCCTTACTGTACTTCCTGTTTCTGACGGCACTTCCTGTCTATGACTGTATTTTCTGATTCTGATTGTACTTCCCGTCTGACTGTACTTCCTGTTTCTGATGGCACTTCCTGTTTCTGACTGTACTTCTTTTCTCTGACGGCACTTCCTGTCTATGACTGTACTTCCCGTCTGACTGTACTTCCCGTCTGACTGTACTTCCTGTTTTGACTGTACTTCCTGTCTCTGACTGTACTTCCTGATTCTGATTGTACTTCCCGTCTGACTGTACTTCCTGTCTCGGATTTAACTTCCTGTTCCTTACTGTAAATCCTGTTTCTGATGGTAACCAGAGCAGCGCCCTCCGCAGGCTGGAGGTGGTGTTTGCTCCTCACCTGGCCCGGGACAGTCGGGACCTGGGTGTGTGGAGGGAGGGGCTCCGTGGCGTTCTGGACCCGGACTGACTGCAGGCGGTTCTGGAGGGTCCATTCAGACTGTTAAACTGGACCTGCAGAGGAAGTTCTGCTCTGGGTTCTGTTTGGGTGAGATCCGATCCACTCTGGCTCTTACCCGCCTGATTCTGGTTCGGTTCTGACCCGTTAATGGTTTAGCGCCGGCCTCCTCCTGCTAGCAGCTCCTGACCCGTTCAGTAAATGAGATTCTAGAAAAGTTCTGTCAGTAACTCTGATGTATCACATGGTTCATGTTTTTAAACTTTTATTTCTGTTCTGCCAATAAAATCATTACAGATTAAAATATGCGACCAATAAGAACGTTTGGATGAAAAAACTGTTTAATTCCTGTTGAAAGCTTCTTTCATTGTGACCGGAACCAGATTTTGATGTATCTCTGCTTCCCCCTGGATGGGTTCACTCTGGTTCTGGTTCTGCCTGTTTCTGTCTCCACATGAAATCAGTTCCGTAGAAAACTTCATCTGCTGCTATAAATGTGTCCGTTTGCTTCTTCCCAGAGTTGGATCAGTGATAAAAATCATTTAGAACCAGCCCAGTTATTCTGATCTGGCAGCGGTCTGTTAGCTTTAGCTTAGCATAAACCAACATATCTGTTACATCGGTGAAAAACAGATTATAAACTGAACTGTAGGAAATCTGTCCCAGCATTTAAACCAGTTAGATTCCAGTTTTATTACTGGATCTAGTTGATCCGATGGAACCAAAACAGCCCAACTACCAATTATACTTTATATTTCACTGCAAACATAAAAGCATCGTTAATGGTAAAATAAAAATTGAGACATTGCTTTTAAAAATCAATACGGTATCGGGACATTAAATATTGCGATATATCGGTGTATCAATGTTTTCTAAATCACTGGTTCTGTTTATGAGCCGGTTCTGTCTGGTACCAGGAGGCTTTTGTTGCTTTACCCACTAAATGGATCCAGATTCAGATGAACTGATCTGTATTATTGTCTGAAAAAGATAAACTTATTCAATTCAGCTCATTTATCTTAAATAAATTGATGATTTGAATCCTAATCTGGGTTCATCTGAACTCTCCTACAGCCGGATGGGTATAATTTTCCCGACCAGTTATCCGGCCCTGAACTTATTTATGGACCACAGGTTCTGCTTCCCTCTCCTGCTCTGGTTCTGGCTGCAGCAGAGACCCAAGCACTGCGCCTGCGCGTTCTCAGCACAGTAATATTATCAGCAGACGAACGGAAGTGGGGTTTTTGTTTTTCAAATTAAAAGCAGTGAAATGTGAGCAACAAAGATGGAGATTATTTCAGAAAGCAGGTTAGATAAACCTGAACTCTAGTTATTGGTTTCAGAATAAGTTTAATAAACTCTGATTTACACTCATTCATGAGGATATTATACTTTGTATTGTAATGTATTTGCTCAATGCGTTGGTATTAATTAGAGGAAATAAAGATGTTTGGTCTTTAATGTTCCAAAATTCAACTTTATATTGTTTGTGTGAGCGTACAGGTTCCAGCCAACAGGCACAAAACGGACAAATATGCAAATTAAGATGAAATATGAAAAATTCATATATGTTTTTTATCCTGCTCTCATTAAGCTGCAATCACTGGTTTTGTTCTACATGTTTTAGTTTCTTATGTGCTTGTTACAACAAATCATGGTGAATTAGTTAAAAGTCATAATAAAAATTACCAGAAAACAAAGTTTGCGTGAGATTTTATTTTCTGAACTTTATGATGGACAGAGAGCCCAAATGTTCAGAACCAGTCCTGGAGAGCCGACGTTCTGCAGCTTCTATGCATCCTCAGCTGGGCAGAGCCCGGTACCGGCTTGGTACCGCCGGTCCAGTCTGACCATCCAGGTGTTTTGGAGAGCCTGGGCTCGACCAGCCCGGTTCCGGAGCTTTTATTTTGAAAGGTAGAGCTTGGACGCCCCCTTCAGCTACTTCCGGCCGTGTCGTTGATCCGCGAGCTTGTTGTGATGCGCAGCGCGTGAATCCTCAGCAGAAACACCGCAGATCAGAAGGTGAGTCTGTTTAACCGGATGCTGCCGATACGGCCTCATCATCGATGATCGATCAGTGACGTCATCATCCCGGCCAGGTATCTGATCAGCTGATCGCTGCCACAAAAACAGATGGAGGGCGTGGCCCCGCTGACCGGATGTGCGGTGGAGATGATGATGATGATGATGAGTTACTTACAGAAGGTTCTGGTCGGTCCGGTTCAAACCGAACCAGAACCAGTGTTATCCACATGCTTCTGTTTCATTTTAGGGTTGCCACCATGGTAACTGGTGATCCACCTCTGTCTCTATGGTAACACATGATACACCTGTTCTTTGTAGGGATGCAACGATACCACCGTTTACAAACCGATACCAGCACCGATATTTTCATCACTAATAAAAATATAATGATTTAGAAAACAGCTTTTATTTCTTCTCTGCGTGTTACGACAAATGATGCTAAATTAGATTTTAAAAATTAAAACATTGATTATTTTAGCAGAACTAAAACTTCAAGTGAAAAACACATATTTTTATTTCGTAAAGTTAGTATAGAGTTTTAAGTATCGGTTCGTGGTATTGGTTCACTGCCCGATACCTGATACAGTATCGCTACAGAGCTACAGGAAATGACATCATACTGGCAGGAAATGGTAAACCAAGCACAGCAGCTGCTGGACAGTCTTCCTGCTTAGTCATGGTGTGTCCACAAAGCGCCGAGGTCAGGTTAAAGAAGTTGATCACGTCCCAAAGATCCATGGATGACTCAGCACAATCTGCTGGGATTCGTTACATTAAATCGTTTAACTCATTAAAATGGATAATTGGATTTAAATGATTTTTATTGTAAAGTGCTTTGAGAGGACATTTGTTGGGGATTGGCGCTATGAAAGGAAAAGTGAATTCAATGTAGATTCTAAGTCATCCAGGACATGTTAAGAGTTTAAATGAAGGAAAGTGGATTGGGATTATCAGATATATAAATCTATGAGCCAGGGTTGGTACAGCTCACTGATGAGGTTATCATGGTTCGATTAGGTAGGTTTCTACCTGTTGCAATGACCCTAGTTAACCAAACAGCGCTGAGGTACTTAACTAGGGTCACAGTTAGAAACCTACCTAATCAACACTGCTTATAGTTAACCGTGATAACCTGTACCAACCCTGACTCATAGATTTATATATCTGATAATCCCAACCCAGTGCTTCAGAATTGAAGAAGAATCTTGGATGGGAGACGAAACGTTTTCAGGACAAGAAGAAAAATCCAGTTTCCTTTCTCCCAAATTATCCAGCTGGGAGGAAAAGTTTGATTTCTGCATTGAGGGCGATGAAGAAAACTGAGCGTTAAAACCGCCTTCTCTATGGATTCAGCTTGTTTACTGGCCTTTTCATTTCAGGTATCTTCACATGAACACATAAAGTAGGACTGGGTTTGGTTAAGAATTTGACATTTTGATTCAATTTCTATTCTTGGGGCCTCGATATCGATTCAGTAATAAATAAATACACAAGTAGTGAAGAATGTGAGTATAAATTTAAATAATGTGTGTAGTATTACCAATGTTTAGGAACAAATTGACCTTAGCATGTTTCTTTTCATGTTTCCTGTCATGGTTTATTAAGCAGAACCAACTGTACAATATTGTACTTGTGTTGGACATTGCTGAACGTTGTCACTACAGGGTTGCCCACAGCGCCTCTACTGGCCGATGGACTGAATCGATTCATAGGATTTGATGAATCAATATTTTTACCCAGCCCTAATTTAAAGTTAACGTTTACATTAGTATTTCTAACAATTGTAATCAAAATGTGTTTTAATAATAATGGCTTACGAATGCTGAAAAGATGTAACTGTAAACTAAATAGATATTTTGCTTTTATTAAGATTCTCACTGGGCTTTCTACATTTATTTAGCTTTATTTTTGCTATCTTGTTGCTCATATAACAAGTAAAAATTTCATAAAGCTTTGCAGAATCATCATAATCTTTGTGATATTTGGATGCTGCTGTGTATGTCTTGTGATCACAGCGAAGATTAAGGTATAATTTATTTCTTTATTTATTTTTGAAGCAATGATTGAATAATGTTCAGATATTAAAAACATACAGACATAAACTAGCTGCCTGTTGCTCCATTTATCCAGGAACATCTCAGGTCTGGTAAAAGGTCCGCTCCAACAGCTTCTGAAGTTTTAAAAAGTATCCCAGGGGCATCATAAGGGTTGGAGATGTTTAATCTTTTTAATTTCCCGTTACATACAATAATATTTGTGTTTTAAAATGGGAAGGAAGATTCCCAGCCTGCGACGTTCAACACGCTCTGAGTCATGTGACACCTGCATCCCTTGTTCTTTGTCACCATGGCAACTGATTCTTCACCTGTTCGCCGTCCGTCTAATCAGCGCGGTAACGAGCCACTGAACCTGTAATTATTCCTGATTATTGAGCTTTATTATTTCTGATTGCTTCGCTGATGATGGATCTGATGGTTTTTAGAGAAGCTGATCATGCTGGTCGGTGGTTATCAGATGTCCCCCAGGTCTCCTGGGTCGTCCTCACATCCTGACCTTGGATGTCTGTCTGCCCTGCTTCAGAGGAGACCATGGCTGCCTTCGTCCCATTGGCCAGCCTCTTCCTCGGCCTCCTGATTGGCCCAGCGGCTCCTCAGACCGTCAGTCCTGCTGTGGAAGACCTGATCAACAGGAACGCTGACTTTGGAGCCCGGCTGTACCGCGCTGTCGCCAGCCGCACCGATGACAACGTCTTCCTGTCTCCGTTCGCGGCATCCGCAGGAATGTTGGCGTTGCTGAGTGGTACCGACGGTCCGACCCAGAACCAGCTGCTGCAGGGCCTCACTCTAACCGGACTGGACCCCCAGAATCTGCCAGGTAGGCTGGATGCTGATGATCCTGAGGTTTTCTCCTTAAACCGCTGCTCCACAGTCTTCCTTCTGTCTCCAGATGTCTTTCAGACTCTGAGGAACACGGTTCTTCAAGCGAGTCCGTCCCTGAACCTTCAGCAGGGCACGGCGGTCTTCCTGGACCGGAGCTTCCAGGTTCCTGCTGCCTTCCAGGATCTGGTCCAGTCCAAGTTTGGTGGGAAGACTCAGAGTCTGTCCTACGCGACCCCGGCTGATGCCGTGGACACCATCAACCGCTGGGTCGTGGATCTGTACGGAGACCAGGTCCAGGATGTTCTGACCAGCCTGGACCCCCAAACCCAGCTGCTGCTTTTCTCTGCTGCTTCCTACCAAAGTGAGTAGCAGCAGGTCCAGGTCCAGATGGTTGTTCTGCTGGAACTACAGCCGGATTGTCCTGTGGTGTGTTTCAGTGCGCTTCAGTCCTTCCTTCAACTCCTCGCTGACTCAGGACGAGCGCTTCTTCGTGGACAAGTACCACGTGGTCATGGTTCCCATGATGTTCCGGGCCGATAAGTACTTCCTGGCGTACGACGGCGGCGTGAAGGCGGGCGTGCTGAAGCTGCCCATGGCGGACGGAGCCGCCATGCTGGTGGTGCTTCCGGATGAAGACGTGGACGTGACGGCCGTGGAGGAGGAGGTCACCTCGGAGAAGATCCGGGCCTGGATCCGTCGGCTGAAGAAGACGTGAGGACCGTCGCCCTGGTAACCTTCATCTGTCTTCTGTCTTTCAGAGTTTGACACTTTGGTTTGTGTGTGACCAGGAAGCTGGAGGTGCAACTTCCTGTCTTCCAGGCGAAGCGGTCCTACTCTCTGAAAGACGTCCTTCAGACCCTGGACATCACGCAGGTGTTTCAGGAGGACGCTGACCTCAGCAACATGGGCGGAGCTTCAGGAACCAAGCTTTCTCAGGTAGGAGATGAAGCAGATCCAGGAGTCAGGAGAACAAATCTTTGTTTGATTCATTTCATCACGTCTCAGTTAAAGCTGTGCTGCTGTCTGACATCCTGGAAGGAAAAAAACCTTCTAAGCTGCTGTGTTTAACATCTGCTGATTACGTCCAGAACTGTCCCGTCTCATTATGTCCTGGGCTGCTTTTGACTTTTCACGTACTGTTCCAGCCTTTTACAGCTTTTTACAAGCTTTTCCAGGATGTTCCAGGTTATTCCGGATTTCTTCAGTAATCTTCCAGGTTTTTCCAGTTTGTGTCAGTGTTGTTTAACTTTTTCCAGGTTGTTTCGGGTTTTTACATGGTTTTTCCATGGTTTTCCAGGCTATTTCAGTTATCTTCCAGGTTGTCCAGACTGTTCCAGGTTGTTACAGGTATTTCCATGGCTTTCAGGCTGTCATTGCTCTTCCATTTTTTCCAGACTGTTCCAGGTATTTCCAGGCTTTTTCAGTACCATTTTTCCTGGACTGTTACAGGTTTTTCCAGATTGTTCCAGTTTTCCCATGGTTTTCCAGGATTTTTTAAGTACTCTTCCAGGTTTTTCAGGACTGCTCCAGGATGTTCCAGGTACTTCAATGTTTTTTCCAGGTATTCCCATGTCTTTCCAGGCTGTTTTGGTGTTCTTCCAGGTATTCCCATGTCTTTCCAGGCTCTTTCATTACCCTTTTTTCTGGACTCTTCCAGGTTCTTCCATGGTTTTCCAGGCCGTTATGTTTGTTCCCCAGCTCTCCTTAATTACATCTCTGAATGTTTTTTAATATTTTCCCAACCGAAAATTGATCCATGATTCCATTTCGCCGACAGGTTTACCACGTTTCTGCCGCCATCATGGATGACAGCAGTGATGATGCCAGCTTAGGGGGCGGAGCCACCGGGTTCTCCACGCCTCCACCGCGTCTCACCTTCAACAGACCCTTCATCTACATCATCTACCAGGAGTCCAGCGGCAGCCTCCTCTTCATCGGCCGGGTCGTAAACCCCACTGAGAAATGAAGCAACCGAACAAGCCCCGCCCCCTTTTTACACCTGTGGCACCACCTCACCTTTAGACCAGGAACATACCTGCTTTTACTTACGCGTAGGCGTGTTAATCATGGCTTGTTTCGTTTATGTGCGTCCTGTGAAACTATTGCGATAATTTGAGCGTTACCACTAGGGGGAGCTGTTTGGTCAGCTGTACGTACAACGAGCCACGCCGGTTAAAATAATCTGCTGTTTTTAACCATCTGATGATCTCTTCTACGGTCGCCATGTTGGTTCTCTGTCTACATTATAAATCGCTGTACTCTGCCCCCTAGTGGAAGACCCCAGTAGGACGTATTTGGTGGGTTCATCCTGTGTCTGTAGAACAACTAGCTTGTTTTTACCCGACACATTCGGCCTGATTGTTGTTGTTTTATGGTTTTTCTGCTTAGCAATGATCCGTTATTTATCATGACGTCTGCAGTTTGCTTTGTAGCTTTTATGTATTTGAGCTCAGACTCTTTTTCACGTTCTTTTTTGTGCCCCGTCTCCCGCGTTAGGAATGTTCCTTCTGTTGTCGTTTTCTCGCTAAGCTTTCATGGGATTTCATCTATGATGCCACATTCTTGGATCTGATGGTATATTGTCTTTTGGACGTACTAGTGTTGTTTTTATTGTTTTCCTGGTGTGTTTATGTCGTATTTCTCCATCACTTTTTGAACTTTTTCTGTAATTTTCTGTAATCTTTTCAGTCAGTTTCTTCTGATTCTCTTAATTTGTGATTGCCTCTGATGGCCCATGCAAGATAACCGCAGGTTTTTTACTGTCCTTCCTATTGACATTGTGGGAATAGTAGGATGTTCTGATGTCCACAGTAGGAATTGATGATTAAGGAAAAGTACAGAAAAGAAGGAATAATGAAACGGAGAATAACGCAGCCTGCTGTCTGTTTTAATGCCACGTTACGCGAGGTTAAAAAGCGAATATGTTCCTGACTCAGAGGCAGGTTATAGAGTGGCTTCCTGATCGTCTGCGGTGTTAAACATGGGGGTGGAGGACCCTCCAGGAACTGCAGGAGACATCTGACCGATCCAGAACCCTAAACTCTGTCTGGTCCCAGCAACATTCATAATCATTCTTATTATAACATATATAGTACTACTTCATCTCTTCCTCATATTTATTGTTATATAATAGTATTTACTGCATGTCACGTTCCTCTTCATCCTGTGTACTAGTTCATATTTATTTTGTCCCGTTATTCTGCCTGTGATCAACACCAGTAACTCCTTGGTTCTGGTCCTGGTTCTGGTCCCGGTCCTGCATGCTGCTATCAGTGTAAGCTCCTGCTCCTCTGATGTTTCTGCTCATATTTTAGCTCTACTGATTGTTCTCTCAGTCACAGTCTGTTTCTGTTTTAAAATAAAACTAATCAGATATGATACATGGATTCCTCTGATGACTTTTATTCACTTTTCACAAATTATAAACCTTTAAGTACAAAATTAGTAATTTTCTCAGTTTGTTTCTGACAGAAACGAGTCGGCAGAACGACCAGAATAAAAATAGTTTCTTTTTCTCGGCATCGACTGAACTGTTCACACATTCACCCACCAGTGTGGAGCTCAGTAGGCAACTTGTGCCTTGCCCATGGGCACATTGACAGAATGCAGCTGGAGTTGAACCTACAAGCCAACGTCTCTATCCGCTTAGCAACAGTTTGGCCGCGTCTCCTTTGGTATTCTGATTTACTTGTCTAGGCGGTTTGAAAGGCCTCCTTACCGTCATTAGTCAGAGACGCTCTGGAGGAGCTGCAGAGATCCTCAGCTCAGGTGGGACAACCTGTAAATCTGTCCTTTTATGGAAGAAATGCAGCTCTGATTATCACAGCATCATAGTTTGGGACAGAAGCTGCTCAGAGCTGATGGGACGATGAATCCGACATGGGCTGGTTTGGATCAGAGCAGATTAGAATGGCCTAGTCAAAGTCCAAAACCTGCTGCTCTCTGACTGACGGAGCTGAAGACGTTCTGGTGGAGAACAAACCCAGGAAGTTCTACAGAACACTGAGTCATCGAGGCAGAATGCAGATGCACTCCACACTTTTCAGATCTTTCTATTAAAATGTTTAAAGATTTTTTTCCAGCTTCACAGTTTCTGTCGCTCTATAACATAATAAAATAAAATCTGCATAAATCTGCAGTTAGATTGTAACTAAATGTGAAGATTTTCCAGACGTCAGAATAATTAGATGATAATTATTCCAAATGATTCCTGATGTGTTTCTGACTGACAGATGAATAAATACAGTGAAGAACTCCTCATGTAGATGCAGCTCCTCAGTAGAACCAGAATTTCTCCTGTTTGGACTCTGCAGTGAAGCCTTACCTGTTTTCCTCTTTGCTTGTCTACCTCCATCCAGATCAGATTTCCCACACAAACATGAAATCATAGCTGTTTTCATTCAGTTTTTTATTTTAAAATAATTTTTAATTTCCATCTGTTCATGTTAAACTCGTCTTTGGTTGCCCACGGTGATGACCGTCCAATAAGATCACACCAACAACCTGCAGGTGACGTTTACTGAACCAATCAAATGAAGCGATGACACAGTGCTCAGTAGGTTAGCTTAGCATCAGAGTCCACTGGTTCTGTTGATGTCTGGCTGTCGTCCTTAAACTGCTCCCAGGCAGCTGATTGGCTGGCGTAGAAGTGATGACATCATCACCGCCTTCACTCACGTTCTGACTGGAAAGAGCTGGACTTCCTGTTTCTGTTGAGGAAAAAAACAGAATCAGAAGACGAGTAACCTGATGAAACCAATCAGTTAAGTAGTTTACAAGCATGAAGACATAAAAACCTGGATGACTCTGAATTTTCTTTGGACCAGAACCTTTAAAAAGGAAACTGTTAAATCAATCACTTCATCTGGATGGCATTAATTTGGCTTCTGGTAATAATATAAAGAACCTCGGTGTAATTTTTGACCAAGACATGACATTTAAATCTCATATTAAACAGGTTTCTAAGATTTCTTTCTTTCACCTCTGAATATTGCTAAAATTGCTGCTATAGGTTTAGACTGTTGGAGGACAGACTGACCACTTTTCTTCTCTCTTCTACTTTTCTCTCCTACTACTCTCCACATATATTTTCTCTGCTGTTATTGTGATTGTTAACCCAGTTTTCTCTCATTATTTTTCTCCCCATAGAAGCTCCACATGGTCTGGTACCCTGCTCAGCTACAACGCCCCCTGCTGGATGGGGAACATCGGTCTCTCTGTCTTCTCAGACCCCCAGATGGTCGTAGCAGATGACTGTTTGTACTGATCCAGGTTCTGGTTCTGGTTCTGCTGGAGGTTTCTTCCTGTTAAATGGGAGTTTTTCCTCTCCACTGTCGCTTCATGCTTGCTCAGTATGAGGGATTGCTGAGGAATTGCTGTGGTTGGAGTCTGAATGATCCGGGTACAACCTCACATCAATGACTCAGCACAATCTGCTGGGATTCCTTACATAGAAAACTTTTAACTGATTAAATGTTTGGATAATTGGATTAAAATGAGTTTTGTTGTGAATTGGCGCGATATAAATAAAGTGAATTGATGGCAAATGAAGCTTTTACCAAAAATCGGCTGATTATTAACACACACTCCTCTTGGATGACATCTAGTGGTGTTTAGTATGAACAGCAACTTGAATTAAAGCGCTAACCAATTAATGAATAAACTGTCCTTAAAGTCCTGCTTTGTTTGGTGACACTTTAATGTTGATTTCTTAATGTTTGTAGGACTACTGGAGAAAAAACAGATACAAGACTAGATATTGATTTTTGGGGACTTTTCGTTGCGTTTTTGTCTGACATGAATACAATAAAGGGAAACCCAGGACAAAGACTGTAGGCACGGCATGTATGTAAGCTACCAGCTCTGCTGTTATACAGCGGGATTTCTCACATTTCTTCATTATTTACTTCTTTTTTGTTGTTTGCTGGTGTTTGTTATTCACCTCCAGAACAAAACACAGATTCAGCCAATGATTTAAGTCTTCTTGAACCCTTGAATCAGATCCCAAACAGTGACGTACCAAGCAAGGTACCAGATCGGTTCGGGGGCCTGAGCCTACTTATGATGATGCATTACATGATTGGCTGAACGTTGTGGGCATTGTTTTCAATAACTTTACTAAACAAATAGAAAGTATACAAAACACGAACGGATGAAGTATATAGAGGAATTCTACACAAAACACAAGGGGTGTTATGTAAATATAAATATGACTTCTTTTGACAGCCTTTTTTTTTGATAGCTGATATTGATTTAATGTAAAGGTATTATCTTTTTGGGGTTCTCTAAAAAGTAAACAGAAGAAAACATTTTTCCGTCAAAAAAACGATAAATAACGACTTGCCAAACTCTGTTCAAAGCCCAATCTGAGAAAGAGCGGTCAGGGAAATGTCACGTTTTCTTAATGCCCCTGCTGGAGCTGTTAGTAACATTTATGTCTCTTTTAAATGTAACCATAGAGTGCTAGCAAGGTAGTTTGTCCGCATTAAGTTGCCTTAGTGCGACATTTTTGGCAAGCGCAAGGCCCCAAGCCGATCTGGTAGCTCCAACACCATTAATCATGTGACCTGGCTCAGGTGAATCAGCATCAACACGGTGCTTCTGTGGCGCTGTTTTGTTTGTTCAACGTACGATGTCAGGAAGTAGACCAGACCGCAGCTAAACCAGAATAAAGAGGACTAACGGTGGCAGGAAGTAGACCAGACCGCAGCTAAACCAGAATAAAGAGGACTAACGGTGGCAGGAAGTAGACCGGACCGCAGCTAAACCAGAATAAAGAGGACTAACGGTGGCAGGAAGTAGACCAGACCGCAGCTAAACCAGAATAAAGAGGACTAACGGTGGCAGGAAGTAGACCAGACCGCAGCTAAACCATAATAAAGAGGACTAACGGTGGCAGGAAGTAGACCAGACCGCAGCTAAACCGGAACAATGAGGACTAACGATGTCAGGAAGTAGACCAGACCGCAGCTAAACCGGAACAATGAGGACTAACGATGTCAGGAAGTAGACCAGACCGCAGCTAAACCGGAACAATGAGGACTAACGATGTCAGGAAGTAGACCAGACCGCAGCTAAACCGGAACAATGAGGACTAACGATGTCAGGAAGTAGACCAACCGCAGCTAAACCATAATAAAGAGGACTAACGGTGTCAGGAAGTAGACCGGACCGCAGCTAAACCAGAATAAAGAGGACTAACGGTGGCAGGAAGTAGACCGGACCGCAGCTAAACCATAATAAAGAGGACTAACGGTGGCAGGAAGTAGACCGGACCGCAGCTAAACCGGAACAATGAGGACTAACGATGTCAGGAAGTAGACCAAACCGCAGCTAAACCAGAACAATGAGGACTAACGATGTCAGGAAGTAGACCGGACCGCAGCTAAACCAGAACAATGAGGACTAACGATGTCAGGAAGTAGACCGGACCGCAGCTAAACCAGAACAATGAGGACTAACGGTGGCAGGAAGTAGACCAGACCGCAGCTAAACCGGAACAATGAGGACTAACGATGTCAGGAAGTAGACCAGACCGCAGCTAAACCAGAATAAAGAGGACTAACGGTGGCAGGAAGTAGACCGGACCGCAGCTAAACCAGAACAATGAGGACTAACGATGTCAGGAAGTAGACCGGACCGCAGCTAAACCAGAACAATGAGGACTAACGGTGGCAGGAAGTAGACCAGACCGCAGCTAAACCGGAACAATGAGGACTAACGATGTCAGGAAGTAGACCAGACCGCAGCTAAACCATAATAAAGAGGACTAACGGTGTCAGGAAGTAGACCGGACCGCAGCTAAACCAGAATAAAGAGGACTAACGGTGGCAGGAAGTAGACCAGACCGCAGCTAAACCGGAACAATGAGGACTAACGATGTCAGGAAGTAGACCGGACCGCAGCTAAACCAGAACAATGAGGACTAACGGTGGCAGGAAGTAGACCAGATCGCAGCTAAACCGGAACAATGAGGACTAACGATGTCAGGAAGTAGACCAGACCGCAGCTAAACCATAATAAAGAGGACTAACGGTGTCAGGAAGTAGACCGGACCGCAGCTAAACCAGAATAAAGAGGACTAACGGTGGCAGGAAGTAGACCAGACCGCAGGTAAACCGGAACAATGAGGACTAACGATGTCAGGAAGTAGACCAGACCGCAGCTAAACCATAATAAAGAGGACTAACGGTGTCAGGAAGTAGACCGGACCGCAGCTAAACCAGAATAAAGAGGACTAACGGTGGCAGGAAGTAGACCGGACCGCAGCTAAACCATAATAAAGAGGACTAACGGTGGCAGGAAGTAGACCGGACCGCAGCTAAACCATAATAAAGAGGACTAACGGTGGCAGGAAGTAGACCGGACCGCAGCTAAACCAGAATAAAGAGGACTAACGGTGGCAGGAAGTAGACCAGACCGCAGCTAAACCAGAATAAAGAGGACTAACGGTGGCAGGAAGTAGACCGGACCGCAGCTAAACCGGAACAATGAGGACTAACGATGTCAGGAAGTAGACCAAACCGCAGCTAAACCAGAACAATGAGGACTAACGATGTCAGGAAGTAAACCGGACCGCAGCTAAACCAGAACTATGAGGACTAACGGTGGCAGGAAGTAGACCAGACCGCAGCTAAACCGGAACAATGAGGACTAACGATGTCAGGAAGTAGACCAGACCGCAGCTAAACCGGAACAATGAGGACTAACGATGTCAGGAAGTAGACCAGACCGCAGCTAAACCGGAACAATGAGGACTAACGATGTCAGGAAGTTGACCAGACCGCAGCTAAACCATAATAAAGAGGACTAACGGTGTCAGGAAGTAGACCGGACCGCAGCTAAACCAGAATAAAGAGGACTAACGGTGGCAGGAAGTAGACCAGACCGCAGGTAAACCGGAACAATGAGGACTAACGATGTCAGGAAGTAGACCGGACCGCAGCTAAACCAGAACAATGAGGACTAACGGTGGCAGGAAGTAGACCAGATCGCAGCTAAACCAGAACAATGAGGACTAACGATGTCAGGAAGTAGACCAGACCGCAGCTAAACCGGAACAACGAGGACTAACGGTGGCAGGAAGTAGACCAGACCGCAGCTAAACCAGAACAATGAGGACTAACGGTGGCAGGAAGTAGACCAGACCGCAGCTAAACCGGAACAACGAGGACTAACGGTGTCAGGTGTAGGTAACAGATCTGCTCGGGTTACCAGATGGGCTCGGCAGGCCTGTGCTTGCCGAAAACTACGGCAACTTGTTCATGTGTTGTACATCTGGAAGTAGACCGGACCGCAGCTAAACCAGAACGAGGACAAACAGGACAGGAAGTAGACCAGACCAACGTGGACTAACAAGGGCCCATAGATTTGTTCTACACCACGTTGGACAGAAGCGGACCACCTTGGCACAATGGACAGTTTGAGCAGGAACATTTCAAAGGGTTCAGGTGAAACTGTGACGATGAATAGTGGTCAGCTGACCCAGTCTAACCACTCTTCATCGTCACAGTTTCACCGAGCTCCAACAATCTTTAAGGTCTCGGTGAGACCAGGCCGTTTCCATCAGGACTCACATAGACAGCTTCTTGGAGTGACTGTCCTTCGTCCCGCCACCACGCTCCATCGTCTTACTGTGCTGACCCAAAGTGCTGGTTCTATGATCCCTGTGTTCCAGGGTGCTGGTTCTAGGCTCTCTTTCCTCCAAGGAACCGGTTCTGTGCTCCATCATATTGTTCCTGTGGTCTCTGTTAGTAGTCCTGTGGTCCAGGGTGCTGGTTCTGTGGTCTCTGTCCTCCAGCATACTGGCCTGGTCCAGGAGGCTGGTGGTTTTGCTTCGGATCAGAACTGGAACGGAAGAAGTGGACTGGGTTCTCAGGGTGAAGTGGGTGGTCCTCACTAAGTCATCTATGGGAAACAGGAAGTGATGTAAGAGCAGAAAGAATGACTTAGGGACTCCAGGGGTGTTTCTCAATGTCAAGGCGTCTAGGTAGGCGACGTGGTAGCAAATGCCTTGGTAGGCGAGTTAATGCCTCGGAAGGCGAGTTAATGTCTCGGTAGGCGAGTTAATGCCTTGGAAGGCGAGTTAATTCCTCGACAGGCGAGTTAATGTCTCGGTAGGCGAGTTAATGCCTTGGAAGGCGAGTTAATTCCTCGGTAGGCGAGTTAATGCCTCGGTAGGCGAGTTAATGCCTCGGTAGGCGAGTTAATGCCTTGGAAGGCGAGTTAATGCCTTGGAAGGCGACTTAATGCCTCGGTAGGCGAGTTAATGCCTTGGAAGGCGGGGCAATGCCTCGGTCGGGGAGTTAATGCCTTGGAAGGCGAGTTAATTCCTCGGTAGGCGAGTTAATGCCTCGGTAGGCGAGTTAATGCCTTGGAAGGCGAGTTAATTCCTCGACAGGCGAGTTAATGCCTCGACAGGCGAGTTAATGCCTCGGTAGGCGAGTTAATGCCTTGGAAGGCGAGTTAATGCCTTGGAAGGCGAGTTAATTCCTCGACAGGCGAGTCAATGCCTTGGAAGGCGAGTTAATGCCTCGGTAGGCGAGTTAATGCCTTGGAAGGCGAGTTAATTCCTCGACAGGCGAGTTAATGCCTTGGAAGGCGAGTTAATGCCTCGGTAGGCGAGTTAATGCCTTGGAAGGCGGGGCAATGCCTCGGTCGGGGAGTTAATGCCTTGGAAGGCGAGTTAATTCCTCGACAGGCGAGTTAATGCCTTGGAAGGCGAGTTAATGCCTCGGTAGGCGAGTTAATGCCTTGGAAGGCGGGGCAATGCCTCGGTCGGGGAGTTAATGCCTTGGAAGGCGAGTTAATTCCTCGGTAGGCGAGTTAATGCCTCGGTAGGCGAGTTAATGCCTTGGAAGGCGAGTTAATTCCTCGACAGGCGAGTTAATGCCTCGACAGGCGAGTTAATGCCTCGGTAGGCGAGTTAATGCCTTGGAAGGCGAGTTAATGCCTTGGAAGGCGAGTTAATTCCTCGACAGGCGAGTCAATGCCTTGGAAGGCGAGTTAATGCCTCGGTAGGCGAGTTAATGCCTTGGAAGGCGGGGCAATGCCTCGGTCGGGGAGTTAATGCCTTGGTAGGCGATTTAATGCCTTGGAAGTCGAGTTAATGCCTTGGTAGGCGAGTTAATGCCTTAGTAGGCGAGTTAATGCCTTGGAAGGCGAGTTAATGCCTTGGAAGGCGAGTTAATGCCTTGGAAGGCGAGTTAATGCCTCGGAAGGCGAGTTAATGCCTCGGAAGGCGAGTTAATTCCTCGGTAGGCGAGTTAATGCCTTGGTAGGCGAGTTAATGCCTCGGAAGGCGAGTTAATGCCTCGGAAGGCGAGTTAATGCCTCGGAAGGCGAGTTAATTCCTCGACAGGCGAGTTAATTCCTTGGAAGGCGAGTTAATGCCTTGGCAGGCGAGTTAATGCCTCGGCAGGCGAGTTAATGCCTTGGAAGGCGAGTTAATGCCTTGGAAGGCGAGTTAATGCCTTGGAAGGTGGGGCAAAGCCTTGGCAGGCGGGACAAACGAATCAAGGTGAGGTTCCTTGGCCTTGAGAAACACTTCAGGTGATTCTAAGGTGAGCAGCTACCTCTGGTGGACTTCCCTGAAGCGCCACTTAGATCTTTAGCCTTCCTGAATCCCAAAAAAGAATCCAGAACACAGATAGCTGAAAATCAGTGAGTTTCACAGGACCATGAGACAGTGGAGGCAGGTAGGAGGTCCTTACATGGGTCTGTCTGAGCTCACAGGTTTGGAGGAAGTCGGCTGGCTGCTGAGGGACCGACTCCGAGACAGTTTAGCCTTCCTCATCTCTTTACCTAGATGCAAAGGAGACATCCTCAGCATGTTCCTCATCAATATCAGCATCACTGTCATAACGATCATTGTCTTACCTGAGGATGAGCTCCCTGTTGATGAGGACACAGACATGGACTTGGTGGAGGACAGACTGGCTTTGCTGTCTCTTCCTGTCAGATAAACGTCTTAAAGGAGCAAAGTCTCATACATCTGCAGGAGATTCTGGCAAGAAAACGAAGGTTCAACTCACGTTTTCTGTCCATGTGTTTGTCAGAGTTCAGCTTCCCATCGTTCTGCTGCCGCTCCAGCTGTTCCTGACAACAGAACACATTTCCATAAAAGCTGTCGGATGTAACCGAACCATTAGTTTCAGACTCACCATCTCCAGAAGCAGCATCTCCTCCTTCTCCTTCTTCTGGTCCAGCAGGTCCCACTCATGTCTCTTGTGGAACTGTGAACAAACAACACATATTGGTGAGGAACAGAGAAGACGCAATCGAAACTCAGGTATTCATGAACCAGTCCCTTACAGGCTCAGACAGGTCCAGTTTGTCCAGTTCCAACACTGTCTAGAAAGTACGAGGGACGACGGTTAAATTCCACACATTAAGTGTTCAAATACCGGACTGGTTCCCAGTCCAGACCGGTCTCAGCTCAGAGTTACCTTGCGGATCATGGCCACAACATCTTTGTCTTTCTCTCGACAGAGGAATTTCTGGACGCAGAAATCGAGTTTCTGCAGCAGCAGCTTGTCAGCCGGCAGGCGGAGGGACGACCGTAGCCGAGGGAGCAGCTGACAGAGTTTATACCTGAAGGAATGACAGGTGAGCCATCAGCAGGTGGAAGGTGAGAAACGGGCGGATGGTCTAGCCTTTCAGAGAGGACGGCGCGGATCTACCTGACATTGGCAATGGGGTCGTGGACGAGTTCCAGCGCAGGGATCAAGAAGTGTTTGTTGAAGTATTTTCTGGAGAAAATCTCGGTGGCGATTTCACAAACGTCGAGGAACCTCAGCCGGTTCCAGTAGCTGCGTCCTTGAGCGAGATCTTTGAACAGAAACAGTGGTTTACGTCAGCTACGTCTCTGTTGGTGTTCTGCTAAGCAGCAGAGCTCTGACCTTGGATCAGCCGCTCCATCATCTCCTGACGCTGCTCCTGCTTACGGTTGTAGCGCAAGAACGTGCAGAACGTCCGAGCCGCCTCTTTCTGCACCGGCAACACTTTCTACAACCGGAGGAAGCACAGCAGAGTTACCTGTCTGTCACCTGATCCACCTGTGGGATGGTATGAGGCTGGCAGCGCTGACGTTGGTGGTGAGGATGCCAAAGATCCGAGCAGAGAAGGTCTGGTGCAGCAGTTCTCCAGGCAGCAGTCTGGACAGGCAGCTGTAGCGATGCAGCAGCTTCTCGTGTAGCCGCCAACGCAGAGAAGAACCGACCGTCTGTTCAGCCGACAGCAGCGCCGACAGCAGTTCTGGGAGCTGAGGAGAACCAAGGGAGAACCGTGTGATTGAGAAGAGAAGCTGCCCGTTCCAGTCCTCAAGAGCTACCATCCTGCTTGTTTTAGAAGCATTCCTTTTCCAGCACACCTGAATCGAATGAAGGGCTTGTTACCATGTCTCTGGAGAGCTGGATGACCGGTGAGGGAACAGACATTTGATTCAGGTGTGCTGGTGGAGGGAGGCATCCAAGGGTTCTAGGAGGGACTGGACTTGGCCATCCCTGAACCAAATGACTAAAACAACAGCAGGTTACACAGAATTAGACTTTCTCACCTTGTTGTCCAGGTTATCTCCTCTAGACAGGAACACCTCCAGAATTACATCTAGGTGGTTCATCAGAGCATCCAGAACCTCAAACAGCAAACACCCGACGTTAAAACAGCAGCTCTCATGGTTAAATACATGTAGACATTCATGGAGATCTATGAGCCACAGCTGCTTTAAATATCGACCAGTTTTTTAATCAAACCAACACGGAAACAAAAGTCTACAAATGATAGGTTCCCAATGAATTCTAACCCGGTTCTGAAGTGGAAACAGAACCACAAGGCTTAAAAGAAGAACAAGAAGTTGATCAAATCCCATGAGATCATCATTCACATCATCCTGCAGGAAACTAAAAGAGAAACCAGACATTTGTACTGCTTGGACCTAGGAAAGAGTCGGCTCCTTTACCAACACTCTGTGGCCTGGTTCTGACTGGATTCTGGTGACAAAACCTTCTGGTGCCTGGTAAAGGTTCTGATGTTCCAGAATATCACCATTCTGTCTGTGAGTCCAATCAGAGCTCGTGTTCTGGTGTGTGGACATGCCAGGCTTTTATTCTGAAACATGGTGCTTCCTGTGACATCACAGGCAGCATGGGCGTGGCCTCTCACCTCCAGAGCGTTGTCTTGGAGCAGCAGGAGAAGCTCCTTGTGGACCACGTGGACGTTAGACCCAAGCAGCTTCACCACCTGACAGAAAGGGCAACATTGGGAGTTGAAATGACAGGAAACAGCGAGCAAACAGGGAAGACAGGTGATTCTCACCTGGTGGAAACCGGCTGCTGCACTTCGGCGAACGCTGACCTCTGGGTCGCTACAAAGACCCGATAAAGATGGGTAGAGATCGGAGAGGAAGTGGGCGGGGTCCACAAATGTCACCATGGCCTAAAGAGAGAAAAGAGGAAAGGTTTGTGAAAGAATTAAAGAACAGTTAGGTTCTGTCTGGGAGGCGGTACCGAATGGAGGAGTCTCCCTGATCTTCTTAATCTGTGGGGGTGCCAGATAAGCCTGAGGGTCCTAGGATGCATCAGCGCTGAGGAGCCCTGAAGGTCTGAGACTGAACAAGTGCCAAAGGAGGAGGGTCTATACATTCCCCTGGGATCGCAAATTTACCAAACCCACCAACTCTCCCTTTCATTATATCTGGTAGCGTGGCATATCGTGTACACTGTTCCTTATGCAGTGGGATCATTTTTATTTCACCAAGGAAGGAGCTATGGGGTCCTTTCCTCATTCCAGTCATGAAAATCCATCACCTGTTGATGAAAGCTGTCGTTTTAGGTCAACTCCATGATTTGTGTCCAATAAGGAAAACAATCGGCTGTAATTAGTGTCGCACAGTGCAGCAAGTTTCAGGTGAATAGTTTTTATGTGAATGACAGCAGCAAATCCAGGCTTTTTATCCAGCACTTTGAGCCAGAGACAACAGCTGGTGGTACGTTTGCTCCGTCAGAACCAACAGAATCAAAGCTGCGCTGCGACCAAAGGGAGAACAAAGACTTTCTACTGACACTGTGAGTTTATAGAATAATTAATAAGTGATTATTCCTAAACGTTCAGTGCTGCAGAGCAGGGGCGTATCCAGGAGGGTCTAAAAGGGGCCCAGGGTGGGTCTGTAGCACCAAAATAAAAGCAGAGATGTTCTTCTAGTGGAAACCCAATCTGAGCTGCTCACATTTTAGAGTTTAACTGTTAAAGTTACATTCAAAGTCATTTTAATTTGCAAAGATTTATCCCACAATGTAGATTCTTAACTCTGCTAATAATGTTACAAAGTAATATTTACATATACATGCTGATTTCTGAAGTTTTTCCACATACAAAGCATGCAGACTTCTGTAATTTTTATCAAAGGTTTTCTTCAACTGTGAGGGACAGAATCTAAAACAGAAATGAAAGATTTTTTCATTAATTAATTTCCATTTTACTGCATAAGTATTTGATCCATCAGACAAACAGAATATTTGCTAAAGAAACCTTTGATCAGACGTTTCCTGTAGTTCTTCAGCAGCTTTGCTCACACTGCAGGGATTTTGGCCCATTCCTCCATACAGATCTTCTCCAGAACCTTCAGCTTTCTGGGCTGTTGCTGGGTAACAAAGGTTTTCTATTGGATCCAGGTCTGCAGACGGGCTCGGCCGCTCCAGAACCTTTAGATGCTTCCTACGGAGCCACGCCTTGGTTACCATGGCGATGTGTTTCTGGTTGTTGCCCTGCAGGATGAACCAGCCACGACCCATCTTCTCACCATACATGGCCCCATCCATCCTCCCCTCTATACGCTGCAGTCGTCCCGTCCCCCCGCAGCATGATGCTTCCACCTCCATGCTTCACAGTAGGGAAGGTGTTCTTGGGGTTCTTCTCATCCTTCTTCTTTCTCCAAACACGGTGAGTTTAGACCAAAAAGCTCCACTTTTGTCTCATCAGACCACATGACCTTCTCCCATTCCTCCTCTGGATCATCCAGATGCTCATTGGTAAACTTTGACATGCTCTGCTTGAGCAGGGGGACCTTTCATGCGCTGCAGGACTTTAATCCATGACTACAGAGTGTTACTGATGTTTTTCTTTCAGACTGAGGTCCCAGCTCTATCCAGGTCATTGACCAGGTCCTGCTGTGTAGTTCTGGTCTCATCATGATCATTGATGACCCACCAGCAGAGAACTTTCATGGAGCTCCAGGCCGTCGTCTTGAACTTCCTCCATTTTCTAATTATTGCACCAACAGTTGTTTCCTTCTCACCAAGCTGCTTGCCTATTGTCCTGTAGCCCATCCCAGCCTTTTTATCCCTGATGTCCTCACACAGCTCTCTGGTCTTGGTCATTGTGGAGAGGTTGGGGTTAGTCTGAGTGTGTGGACAGGTGTGTTTTATACAGGTAACGCGTTCAAACAGGTGAAGTTAATCCAGGTAATGAGTGTAGAACAGGAGGGCTTCTTAAAGAAGAACTAACAGATCTGTGGGAGAATCAATTCTTACTGGTTGATGGGAGATAAATTACAGACGTCTATATGCTTTGTTAGTGGGAAAACTTTAAAAATTCAGCAGTGTATCAAATACTCCCCACTGTGTGTGTTTGTATTATATATATACAGTACAGACCATAAGTTTGGACACACCTCATTCAATGAATTTTATTTATTTTCATGACTACATTGTAAATTCTCTATACTGATGAATGGAATTACTGTATGAACTTAAACAAACAGGGTGAAATAACTGAATATATGTGTTATATTTTAGATTCCTCTAAGTAGCCGCCCTTTGATCTGATTACTGCTTTGCATTCTCTTCAGCTTCTAGTCACCAGAAATGGTTTTCCAACTTTCTTGAAGGAGTTCCCAGAGATGCTTAGTACTTGTTGGCCCTTTTTCCTTCACTCTGCGGTTCTGCTCGCCCCAAATCATCTCCTTTGGGTTCAGATCCGCTGACTTTTTTTGTAAAAGATACATACATAATATTACTACATAATTCCATGTGTTCATTCATAGTTTTGATGCCTTCAGTGAGAATCTACGATGTAGTCATGAAAATAAAGAAAACGCACTGAATGAGAAGGTGTGTCCAAGCGTCTGGTCTGTAATGTATGTGTATATATATATATATATATAACATTTTTCAAGTGATTGGCAAAAATCACACGCAAAAACATTGCAACTTTTCACAAAATGCTGCGGCATGTTCAGACATTTTCGGCCATGACAGCAACTACAACTTTTCCAAATTAGCCTGAAAATCTATAAAATGGGGGAGCAGAAAAAGAGCTTGTGGAATACCAGAGAACCCTGGGGGTCTCTGGCTGTTTCCCTACCGGCAGGTTGTAGCAGCAGTTGCAGCGAATCAATGTGGACTCGCTAACATCCATCTGATATTCATCAGCTGGCAGTCCGGTGATACACAGAACCTGATATTTCTGCATGAGGAGCCTCTTCTGCTCGTCTGACAGGGAACCTGAAACACAAAGATCCATAATCACACCTGGAAAAACAACCTTGAGGGACGGCTCCCACCTACTGTCAGGGGTAGCACCACGCCTAGTTGTGTGTGACAGGGACCCTGGATTGGGGGTATACCAGGTGTGGTTGTGGGAGAGAATCCTCTGGTTTCAGATTTATTTAAACATGAATAAGTTTAGTGATAGTTCTGTTGTAATGGTGTGATCTAACCTGCCAGTCCACTGCAGAGCTTCCCAAACTGGAACGACAGCGACACCATGACGCCTTCATCCACCTGCGTTGAAGCATCGCATGCTGACATCACCAGGGGAACCAACAGGTGAAGTCGGTCATCTGAAAAACAGGAGGGGTTTAAAACTGACGGAGAGCAGGGGATGTTTGGGCGGTACTGACTGGTTTGGACTCACCGCCGTCCATCATCTCTATCAGGCTGATGATGCTGTCAAAGGCAGCCAGTCGAACACTGCTCTCCTCATCCCCGGCGAGCTCCAGGAGCTCAGGAAGGAGCTCATTTCTGGTGTCTTCCACCCTGAAGAACAAATCCCACCTGCTGAGTCCAACAGAACTTCAGGGTAAAGAGCTAATGGTGCATGGTCTCTGTTTACCCAATGGCTCTGGCCATGCTCTCCAGCTGACGGCACATACAGACTCGGACCTCTGATTCCATATCCCGACACAAAGAACGGGCCAACGGCAGCAGCTCCTTTTTCACTCTGATGAACAGAACCACAGTGAGCAGGTGAAACAAACTGAATTCAGTTTATCTCCCTGCCTCTTGTTTCATGCTGCGGTCCGCTCACATGAGAGAATCAAACTTGCAGGAAGCTTTTCCTAAAATGTGTGAGGCGGCCAGACGAGCCTGGAGGGAGTGAGACAGCTGGGACTGATAGAGGAGAGGGTTCAGCACCTGGGAACACAGATCCACGCAAACCAGATCAGAAGAGTACAGATGCTCCCACTTACAGGTGGATTTTTACATTGTAAAAATTCACCTGTAAGATATTTCAGACTGCAACACTTTCCACACAGGATAGACTGTTCATTGGTCGCTGTCCTTAAAGCTAGACTGTTCATTGGTCGCTGTCCATAAAGCTAGACTGTTCATTGGTCGCTGTCCATAAAGCTAGACTGTTCATTGGTCGCTGTCCATAAAGCTAGACTGTTCATTGGTCGCTGTCCTTAAAGCTAGACTGTTCATTGGTCGCTGTCCTTAAAGCTAGACTGTTCATTGGTCGCTGTCCTTAAAGCTAGACTGTTCATTGGTCGCTGTCCTTAAAGCTAGACTGTTCATTGGTCGCTGTCCTTAAAGCTAGACTGTTCATTGGTCGCTGTCCATAAAGCTAGACTGTTCATTGGTCGCTGTCCTTAAAGCTAGACTGTTCATTGGTCGCTGTCCTTAAAGCTAGACTGTTCATTGGTCGCTGTCCTTAAAGCTAGACTGTTCATTGGTCGCTGTCCTTAAAGCTAGACTGTTCATTGGTCGCTGTCCTTAAAGCTAGACTGTTCATTGGTCGCTGTCCTTAAAGCTAGACTGTTCATTGGTCGCTGTCCTTAAAGCTAGACTGTTCATTGGTCGCTGTCCTTAAAGCTAGACTGTTCATTGGTCGCTGTCCTTAAAGCTAGACTGTTCATTGGTCGCTGTCCTTAAAGCTAGACTGTTCATTGGTCGCTGTCCATAAAGCTAGACTGTTCATTGGTCGCTGTCCTTAAAGCTAGACTGTTCATTGGTCGCTGTCCTTAAAGCTAGACTGTTCATTGGTCGCTGTCCTTAAAGCTAGACTGTTCATTGGTCGCTGTCCTTAAAGCTAGACTGTTCATTGGTCGCTGTCCATAAAGCTAGACTGTTCATTGGTCGCTGTCCTTAAAGCTAGACTGTTCATTGGTCGCTGTCCTTAAAGCTAGACTGTTCATTGGTCGCTGTCCTTAAAGCTAGACTGTTCATTGGTCGCTGTCCTTAAAGCTAGACTGTTCATTGGTCGCTGTCCTTAAAGCTAGACTGTTCATTGGTCGCTGTCCTTAAAGCTAGACTGTTCATTGGTCGCTGTCCTTAAAGCAACTGTTCATTGGTCGCTGTCCTTAAAGCTAGACTGTTCATTGGTCGCTGTCCTTAAAGCTAGACTGTTCATTGGTCGCTGTCCTTAAAGCTAGACTGTTCGTTGGTCGCTGTCCATAAAGCTAGACTGTTCATTGGTCGCTGTCCTTAAAGCTAGACTGTTCATTGGTCGCTGTCCATAAAGCTAGACTGTTCATTGGTCGCTGTCCTTAAAGCTATACTGTTCATTGGTCGCTGTCCTTAAAGCTAGACTGTTCACTGGTCGCTGTCCATAAAGCTAGACTGTTCATTGGTCGCTGTCCTTAAAGCTAGACTGTTCATTGGTCGCTGTCCATAAAGCTGACTGTTCATTGGTCGCTGTCCTTAAAGCTAGACTTTTAATTGGTCGCTGCCTTAAAGCTAGACTGTTCATTGGTCGCTGTCCTTAAAGCTAGACTGTTCATTGGTCGCTGTCCTTAAAGCTAGATGTTCATTGGTCGCTGTCCATAAAGCTAGACGTTCATTGGTCGCTGTCCTTAAAGCTAGACTGTTCATTGGTCGCTGTCCTTAAAGCTAGACTGTTCATTGGTCGCTGTCCTTAAAGCTAGACTGTTCATTGGTCGCTGTCCATAAAGCTAGACTGTTCATTGGTCGCTGTCCTTAAAGCTAGACTGTTCATTGGTCGCTGTCCTTAAACTAGACTGTTCATTGGTCGCTGTCCTTAAAGCTAGACTGTTCATTGGTCGCTGTCCTTAAAGCTATACTGTTCATTGGTCGCTGTCCATAAAGCTAGACTGTTCATTGGTCGCTGTCCATAAAGCTAGACTGTTCATTGGTCGCTGTCCTTAAAGCTAGACTGTTCATTGGTCGCTGTCCTTAAAGCTAGACTGTTCATTGGTCGCTGTCCTTAAAGCTAGACTGTTCATTGGTCGCTGTCCATAAAGCTAGACTGTTCATTGGTCGCTGTCCTTAAAGCTAGACTGTTCATTGGTCGCTGTCCTTAAAGCTAGACTGTTCATTGGTCGCTGTCCTTAAAGCTAGACTGTTCATTGGTCGCTGTCCTTAAAGCTAGACTGTTCATTGGTCGCTGTCCTTAAAGCTAGACTGTTCATTGGTCGCTGTCCTTAAAGCTAGACTGTTCATTGGTCGCTGTCCATAAAGCTAGACTGTTCATTGGTCGCTGTCCTTAAAGCTAGACTGTTCATTGGTCGCTGTCCTTAAAGCTAGACTGTTCATTGGTCGCTGTCCTTAAAGCTAGACGTTTCATTGGTCGCTGTCCATAAAGCTAACTGTTCATTGGTCGCTGTCCTTAAAGCTAGACTGTTCATTGGTCGCTGTCCATAAAGCTAGACTGTTCATTGTCGCTGTCCTAAGCTAGACTGTTCATTGGTCGCTGTCCTTAAAGCTAGACTGTTCATTGGTCGCTGTCCATAAAGCTAGACTGTTCATTGGTCGCTGTCCTTAAAGCTAGACTGTTCATTGGTCGCTGTCCATAAAGCTAGACTGTTCATTGGTCGCTGTCCTTAAAGCTAGACTGTTCATTGGTCGCTGTCCTTAAAGCTAGACTGTTCATTGGTCGCTGTCCATAAAGCTAGACTGTTCATTGGTCGCTGTCCTTAAAGCTAGACTGTTCATTGGTCGCTGTCCTTAAAGCTAGACTGTTCATTGGTCGCTGTCCTTAAAGCTAGACTGTTCATTGGTCGCTGTCCTTAAAGCTAGACTGTTCATTGGTCGCTGTCCTTAAAGCTAGACTGTTCATTGGTCGCTGTCCTTAAAGCTAGACTGTTCATTGGTCGCTGTCCTTAAAGCTAGACTGTTCATTGGTCGCTGTCCATAAAGCTAGACTGTTCATTGGTCGCTGTCCTTAAAGTATACTGTTCATTGGTCGCTGTCCATAAAGCTAGACTGTTCATTGGTCGCTGTCCTTAAAGCTAGACTGTTCATTGGTCGCTGTCCTTAAAGCTAGACTGTTCGTTGGTCGCTGTCCTTAAAGCTAGACTGTTCATTGGTCGCTGTCCTTAAAGCTAGACTGTTCATTGGTCGCTGTCCTTAAAGCTAGACTGTTCATTGGTCGCTGTCCATAAAGCTAGACTGTTCATTGGTCGCTGTCCTTAAAGCTAGACTGTTCATTGGTCGCTGTCCTTAAAGCTAGACTGTTCATTGGTCGCTGTCCTTAAAGCTAGACTGTTCATTGGTCGCTGTCCTTAAAGCTAGACTGTTCATTGGTCGCTGTCCTTAAAGCTAGACTGTTCGTTGGTCGCTGTCCATAAAGCTAGACTGTTCGTTGGTC
>JAPXFQ010001202.1:0-60498 GCA_028564705.1 Apricaphanius iberus
TTTGGTTTTAAAAAAAGAAAACATTAAAACACAGAGTCATCTTTAAGTAATCAGTTTGTTTTTTAACAGACTGGGGATAAATTTGGAATTGGTCTAAGGATTGAAAGTAACAATTAAAGTCTTAGGTAGATTTATTTAAGAACAAATAATGAATGTGACCGAAATGATGGTTTAATTTGAAAGTAAGAAGTAAATTCTAAATTCATTTATTCTGATCGTGTAGAGGCAAAATGTGATTGGACCAGTTACATTGAAGTAATTTTTACCATATATTTGAATGCACATTTTGTTTTGACAAATAAGAATCGGTTTTGGTTTTGAAATTTAAGATTAATCTTTCAGATGTTCTTTAGCTAGTTTATTTGATGCTGAGAGTAAATTTACAGGTCCTAAAACATTTTGGAATAGATCTGATCCTAGAATAATGACATAATATATCATTTGATTAGTGGGGACTCTGTAACTGACAATTTATTTAGATTTTTGATTTTATTTTCTTTATTTTTTCTTATTTTTATTTTTATTTTTTGTTCTTTCCTCTTTCTCTCTCAAAATGTATATATTTGTATTGATTTGGATTATGACCCAGATTTCTGAACTGCGGTCTGTTTATTAATTAGAACTTTGGAAAAATGTTAATTTGGGAAGCTGGATTAAAGGAATCATGATTCAGTGGTAATGTATTTGACGTCTCTAGAAGCTTCAATTTAATTTGGTGTTTATCATTGGAGAAAATAAAATAAAAAAGAAGCCTGAGAGGAAAAGAGGGATACTGAAAAGAAAAATGCTGGTTTTTATTTTTTATTTTTTTATTGCGACTAGTTTTTGTTTAAAGAGGAATCATATAAGCAAAAGTACTTTGAATGGATATTGGATTGTGTTAAAAAAAATATATATACTTTAGGTTTGGCAAATATTTATAGGGAAGTTGTTTTGTCAGTGATTTAAATCTTGGATTTTTCTTTAGAAATATAGATAGACTTTGAAGTATAGCAAACTGAAGACTGTTTTTGTAAACTATGTTGTGTTATCAGTGAGTACTCTTCTCTGGTTTTGTTTTAAACATTTGATGTTTTTAACCTTTTTCAACATCAACAACAGTTATCTCAATGTAAGTAGCATACTTATATTAGCAGAAATTATTAATTGATTAAAGGGACAGAGTCGGGGAAAAGTGGTGTGAAGTCTGATTACAAAGGGGTTTAGTTCAATATGAGCTATTTGTCTCAACCTCAGTGAAGCGAAACCAGGAGAGCCACTTTTCCATAGCGACTTTTTAAAAAAAGGGATAGAACCTTTGCAGATGGTTATTGCCTTTATTTTTGTTATTGCAATGTTTTAGTGGTGTATTAGCAATATCTAACAGGAAAATCCAGCCTTTTTGTTTGTTTCTTTTTTGATTTAATTTTGTTTTTCTAAGAACTAAGTGTGTTGATGAGATATTGCGATGCTCCATCTTTATAAATGTTTAATTTACACATGAGATGAAAGAGACATTTATCAAATTGAAAAAATTGAGAAAGGCATTGCATTGATGAAATATAGAATATAAATTGGATGAAAAATGAAGGAATCATTAATTAAAATACGCAGGGGAAGTATTAGAACAACAGTTTAATTAGACGTATAAGGATTGATTATTATTCCTGGTGGAGAGAGCAAACCTGTTGATTGGTATATTTTTACCAGAAATAATATTGAAGAAATTATTACTAGTATAACTGATTGAAGTAAAATTAAAATAGAGCCCACATAGGCAGTCTGAGTGTGGAAGATATTTAAATTCAGCATTCGAGGAAGGAGACTAATGAATATGAAAATAAAATGTTTGAATGTAACTTGATTTGAATAAGCTGAGAGGATCGACTGTCTGTTTTTTTTTTTTTCTTCTTACTCTAATTATATATTTTTTCTCTTTTTCTCATCCTGCAACAGAAAAACCCCTCAGATAAACATTCTTGAGATGGAATTTATGATCCTGGGGAGATGAGATGGGTGGGGGTGCGTGGGCTGATGACGGATAGTGCCAGGCGCCCGCCGTAACGGCCAAAGAGAGAAACATCTTTACGACCAGCGCAGAATTACGACTCTCTTGTGCTCTGCTCCCACACAGGGAGGCACAGGTGACTGTATATTTTCAGGGGTGAACTGGAGGCCACCCTAGGGGGGAGCAGGTTTCCTCATGCTGAGCTGAACTTTCAAGGACAATATGTGTGAATTCACTTGGCTGGCGTGAGATGGACAGTTTCTGCTGAAGAAGTGATGATCAAAGACTGTTGATTCAATGTCACTGTTGCTGAATTAACCACAAGAGTTTCTGTTTGTCTGATCGAAGGTGGCCGCAGTTCTACGTATTTTGATAACCCCATGTCTTCCCCAGGATTATCTCCGGGTAAAATACCACCATTTACCGGGAACAAAATTTGGCAGAAAAAATTGGGCCGATAGCAGGGGGTTGCTGGCTGGTGAGAGAGAAAAAACATTTTTTCTTTTACGTTTTCATCCACAGGGATGTTCTGAATTTAAGAAAGGATATATTGTAATGGAACAGACATAAGTGTCTTAAACTGGATAAATAAAATAAGTAAATTTAAGAATCAATTTGGGTGAACAAGCAAATGGATAGTAATCAGTTGAACTGTACACAAAAAGTAAATTCTTGAGCCTGCTCTTGTTTTTAAATCCATTAATGAGGGAGGTGTTTTTTGGTTTAGTTTTTAGGAAAAACAACGGTGTGTCGAAATAATGTGGATTTGCTCTTTCCCCAGGGATTATTTTTAATTAGATGGATGAAATAATTTCTTGGCACAATGCAGTTGAATTAGATTGAAAAGGAGTGATCACAAGACCGGATCAAAAAACTGTCTTTTTTAGATGTTTACAAGCTTATGCCCCCAGGATTATCTCCAGGATTCAGCAGCACGTGAGGAGCACACAGTCTCCTCTGGTCACAGCTGACTACAGCTGCTGAAGGCGTCCAAGGTACAGCTCCAGGTCGAAGGCGTGAGGAGTCCAGTGGTTCAGCAAAGTTCCAGATGACAGCTGGGAACACACACAAAGTGCAGCTCCACGCCAACGACGAACCTGGTCGAGGATCAGCAGGATTCTGCCTAAGGAGGGTCGAGAAGGTTTTGACCAAGCTGAATCGGAAGCTGGGGCCACAGGCGGCGGGCCCTAGCTCACCCAGAAGGTTGTTTGGGTGGTGAAATTACTCATCCAGTGTGATCTATGTGCCAATGAATGAGATGGGCAATTTGAAATTGCCATCTCAAAAGAGGGATCTACAGAAGAAGATCACAACTCACCAATCAGCTGCACAGCAGGTTTTGACCAGCCCACATCGGTGGGCTAAGCTATAGGAAGCGGGGCCTGTCTGTGCATTTGTGTATATTGGGGGAAATGCTCAATTAATGAAGTAATTGGCATTTCAGAGAGTGGTTATTTGCAAATTTGGGAGTGAAAACTGGAACACTAAAAAATAGGAGCCCTCCACACTGATCAGTTCTGTATATCGCTCTCCAGCTGCCAGGAGCCATTGAGGGGGATAAAATGAGTGAAGAAAGAGGATCAGAATACAAATAAAGACTGAACATTTATTAATAATTTTTTGCATTTTACAGGTTGTTTAACTATTTGATTAACTATTTTATTCACAAGTGAAGAGTGATAACACTGCCTAAAAGGGTTCTTAATACCTTCTATTTCACAGGTTTCTTAACACTTTAAGTTTGATTTCTTTCAGAATATAATATAGTAATAATGTCTATGTTCATGGGGTGGGGTTGGGGGGGGGGGGAGGGAGGGGGGGGGTGGGGGGTGGGTGGGGGGGGTTGGGGTAAGTAGAGGGATGTATAGTGATTCGTGACATTGGGCACTGGTCGTTTCAGGGCGTGGATGGGTCTTGATCACTTCCCTCACCACAGAGGAACTATTTAGCGGACTAGTCAGGGCATAGACGAAGTCCCATGCACACAACACACATACACTCATGTGAGTAGCTAACCATTTCAACCACTTCATATTATTAGACTATACATCTCGTCATGCACAATGTCTAGCTGGGTTTTGAATTAGTTTGTGGGAATTGTTAAAATAAATTTTTTGGTTAATGCCAAAAGAGGGTGAATCTATGATTAACAGATTTACATTTTTAATGGGAGTTAAGGTTAAAAAAGGTACTTTAATAGTTTGTCTTTTGAATTTTAGTCTGGAATACTTCATGTTTTTAAACTGATGAAATTTCTTGGATTTGATTTTTTGCATTCTCAAAAAGCTTTACAGGTTTTGATCTTTAATCAATCCATTTTTAAAAATGGATTGAAAAGAGGGAATAATTGTGGTAATTCTGTAAACTTTTATCATTCAGAAAGTAAAAGTCTGGTTTAATTAGCTTGCATGATAGTAAAGAAATGTTTTGTCAAGCATTGTTTATGCAGGAAAGCTTTTAAGTCATAAAACTCTGGGGTGAGTTTAAATTGCAAAGCTGTAAAAGCAGGATGTTTAGATAAGAAACTGGGAGAAAAGTTTTAGAGAAGCAGATAGCCATTTAACCATAAATTTTTATAATGAACCTTTGACCCAGAACAGAGACGACTCATCTTCGGACTGTATAATTTTCTGACAGCCAATAAGAGCTAAGACATTGTTTGGAAATTATCGGATTGGAGTAAGATTTCGAGGAGAAGGAACGCCTACAATCCTGGCAGGCCCGCTTTTCTATAAAACTGTGAAATAAAGATCAGTTAATTGTTCAGATTTCTTTAAGTCTGGACCACAGAGAAACTAGGGCAACTTTCTCTGTAAACTGCAATTTGTTAATCTGTTCAAAATAAATGTTAAACTGGAAATTGGCTCCATTTTGTCCCTGCTTGAACATGCGTGAATGGCCGATCCTGAAAGGGAGGGTTGTGGCTGGCAGAGGTGTGAGCGTGAAGTCTGGAATCAATCTCCCTTTTCCCCTTGGATTCTCGGAAGGACAGGTGCACCAGGGTGGACAGGCAAAGGAGGGCTGGCAAACCTCCAGAGGACTTTACCAAGAAGCACAGGGGGAGGATGAAGCAGCCCAAGAGGAGCAGATGCTGAGGGCTGTAGAATGCAGCAGAAGGACGGACGGATCCAGGGAACCAGGAACCAGCAAACCACAGAGGAAGAGAATGTAGGAGAAGGTAAGTCTTTGACACTAGAAAACTTAGAACCAAGTGTATGAAGTGGCCTGTTTTACCACACTAGGTGTCTAAACAATCTGTCGTCTGCTCCAGGTAAACGCTCCTCTGTTAAAGCTCCTCTCCAATTAGTTGAAATGGAGACAGCTGGCAATGGACCTTCCCACAGCACAGAGAAAGGAAAACAGTAAGGCCATGCACACCAAAATCCCACACATACTGCTTGCAGCCACACAGGACCCAACAATCGGCTTTTGTAAATTGCTGGGTTTTACTTTCATTATTACATTGAAAGGAAATTAATACTTAATTTCTCTCAATATTATTTCTTATTGTTGTTTTTATCTTTATCTAATATGACATACAAAGTGAACTATTATTTTTACTTATAAATCTTTTGATTTGGAAGAGTAATTATTGTTATTATTAATTTATTTGCACATGGAGAATAAACAATTTAAATATGTCAAAATCAAAGTATTTGCCCAGTTCTGAAAGCATCTCATTTGTGGGAAATCAAATATGGTCACCCTATGCTGGGGTTTCATGTTATTTCAAAGTTTATTTTTCAACTTGTTATCTTGAAAGTTAAGAAAATCTATTTGGCCACTGAGAACTGAGACGGGGCGGCAGTCTGGGAAGAAGGTCGGCATAGAGCTAGACACACATAGCAGGGATATATTTTAGGATTATTTTAAGAACCATCCTGATAATTGGGATGGTAAATGATAAAAGGGAGAATCAGGGCAAAATCAAACTAAAAATCCTGCAGTATGGCCAAAGCCGTCTTTCTCTTCACCTCACACAAATGGTAAATGGACTGAACTTGTATAGCACTTTTCTAGTCATACTGACCACTCAAAGCGCTTTACATTGAAGCCGAATTCACCATACCACACCATTCATTCATACACCGATAGCAAACAAACTCGATGGGACGATGTAGAATTTTTGGGTTTAAGTGACTTGCCCGAGGGCACATCGACATCTGACTGGAGGAAGCTGGAATTGAACCTATGACCTTCCCATTGCCAGCCAACTACTCTACCACTGAGCCACAGTCGCCCCCCACACAACTGCTGCCTTAATGCCAGTGGGAGCCAAAAAGACCTTAAGGTATAATCTGCATGTCAAAGATTCCCTCCCTCTCCCCATCAGGAAGGCTGGTGAGGTTGAGCTAACTCCCTTGTTCCTACAGCACCATCAACCTTGTGGCAGATGTTCATCAGCCATGTCCTCACAGAGTTTGGCTTGGTCTGTGGAGAGCATGGTGGAGAATTTCTCAGCCCCGAAGGAGAGAGCTCCCACCATGTAAACCCTCTTGTTTAGCACGGACTGGAAACAGTACACTTTTGAACGAGGTATGGTAGGCCTGGAGGATGTCCGTGGGTGCAGGTGGGCTTCCACCAATGGTTTCATCTGCGGCATCTGGAGCAAGCCAACATACTCTATGTCCTCAAAATCAAGAGAAGTGGTCCCCTGTACAAGGGCCTTCCTGTTGAAGGGACGGCTCAACAAAGACGTTTACATCTCCTCGAGGAACTTGGGGAAGACGGCCAGTAGTGGCTTCACTGCCCTCTTGTTTTGAAGCAACTTCTTTCCCTCATATCTGGAACTGACAGTTTCAGTCACAATGGTCAGCCTGGGATTCGCACACTGACTGCATGTCCAGGTGTGCGGCCAGGGAGGCTGCTCCATCTCAGGGAGAGAATGAGACGCTGGATAGTTCAGCCTATGTGGCAGGGAGGAAGACTTCATCCTCATCATCCTGATATGAGGAGCTCAGATGTGTCCTCGAAGTCTTCTCTGTAGTCCAACTGTAGCACGTTTTCCAAGGGCTAGTCCACAGCCGCCAGGTAAAACTGGGAACCCCAGCTGGAGTGTGAGTCAGGACACACAGGCTATTTCATTAGCATGGACCACGCATACGGAGATTAGATTAGTTTTGATTAGTTCATTTATTGACAAAGGTTAGAGAGATGATGTGTCTGGAAGGATGCACTGATGTAGGCTTGTTGACTCTGTGTGGGGGTGCAGTCTTCGGAAGTCGGTCTTCTTCTCGAGCCTGCTCAGGCCCCCCCCAGACAAAGAACCTGAAAGAAACGGATATTAGAGCTAGAGTTTGAAAGAGCAGATAAGCAGATGAAGGGATGAGGGGATGAGGGAGGGGATGAAAGGATGAGGGGATGAAGGGATGAGGGAGGGGATGAAAGGATGAGGGGATGAAGGGGGGATGAGGGAGGGGTTGAGAGAGGGGATGAGGGAGGAGATGAAGGGATGAGGGGATGAGGGAGGGGATGAGGGATGAGGGAGGGGATGAGGGAGGGGATGAAAGGATGAGGGAGCGGATGAAGGGATGAGGGAGCGGATGAAGGGATGAGGGAATAGTAAAATGGGGATGTAATACTGAGACGAGATAAAGGATCAGGGGGAGGGAGGGTGGGCTTTACGAGACCACAGTCTGAGCGACGCTAATGGCTAGGTGCTCGGGTTTAAATAGATCACAGAGTAATTAGGAATGGAATTCAGGTGTGAGATGCCAGGTGAGTCGGATCCGAGTAGATTAGTGAGAGAATACTGAATATGAGGCGTGGTCCAGCTCACGAACCTAAGTTAACATATTAACTTACATTTCATTAGCATGGACCACGCCTACGGAGATTAGATTAGTTTTGATTAGTTCATTTATTGACAAAGGTTAGAGAGATGATGTGTCTGGAAGGATGCACTGATGTAGGCTTGTTGACTCTGCGTGGCGGTGCAGTCTTCGGAAGTCGGTCTTCTTCTCGAGCCTGCTCAGGACCCCCAAAGTTGGTCATTATTTAACAAAGCAAGGAATGAGCATGGTGCAGATCGTCGAGATTATTTTGAATGTAAGAACGGTATGCTGAGGATGACAAACGACCTAGGATTTGAATAGTCTTGTCGGAAATGCCTAAATGAGAAGCTGAAGTGCCTGCGCCCATGCAGATGGAGTGGATTGAATAATTATCAGGGTTGATGCCAGATCTAAACGGGATTGATTAGAGGAGGAGAGTAACCGTAACAGATTGTGTGGATGCAGCGGGTAAGGAGGTTATAGGAATCGTGATTAGGTTAAGGTGTTTCTTGATTCTTAAGACCTTTGAGCAGCATGGATATGTGGCTAACGGAGAGAGCTGGACGGGAGTTGGCGGTAGCCAGTTTAATGAAGAAATAAATGCCAGAAAGGTATGATTGAATAGTAGAAACACGGATTTATAAGATTGGATGTGGACAGGTAATGAAGAGGCGAATAGAAGACGGGATGAGTGAAGGGAATGGAAGGTTATTCGTTCCATAGAAACTTTTAAAAAACTGTTCCATCTTGAAAGATAAGATGAGAGAGTTCTAGGAGCAATGCTGTTGAGGATAGCGTTCTGAGAAATGATGGAGAGGTCTTGAAGCTGTGTAGTTTGTTGTAGATGGTTGCTGAAAACAGTGGGATCGGAGTTGGATGAGGATCTGCGTCTGGAGCCAAGGACCTGAATTTCTGGAAAGAGAGGCGAGAGAGTGAATCAGCGATGGAATTCCGATGGTTAGATACATGAGCAGCACGGAGAATGAAATGAAGTTTGGCTGGCGCCCGAGGGAGTCTTCGAATGAACTGCATGATGAAGGTTGAACGTGATCGGCTATCTGAATGAATATGGATACAGTGTTGAGACCATTCGTGCCCCCAAAGTAGGGCTGCAATTACAACAGGATAGATTTCATAATGAGCGGATGAGAGAGAGGCTGACTGGAGATGCAAACGTTCGAACCTCGGAGGGCCATGTTGAAGCAAACCACCTTCCATTGTAGAAACCGCCAAAGCCCGTAGAGGGTGCTGCGTCAGTAAATAGCTGGATGTCATCTGGATAAGAAATGAAGTCATTATAGAAGAATGAAACACCGTTCCAAGATGAAATAAATTCTTGCCAGAGGCGCATTTCCATCCGGCAAGGTTCTTCAATGGCAAGACGACCATGAAGCGAAGGGATGTTTGCTGCGGTTGAAGGAAGGTGGGAAATGAAAGATCTCCCCTGCGGAATGATTCACATTGCATAGTTGAGATGACCTTAAAGAGACAGAATCTGTTGTTTGGAGCAATAGTTGGCTAAGATGAAGTTAGAAAGAATCAGAGAGATTCGGTGAACCTTCTCGAGTGGCAGAGAAGCTTGAAAAGTGGAAGAATTGAGAGTAATACCCAGGAATTCTAGAGAAGTATGAGGACCTATAGTCTTCTCTTCCGACAGGGGAACTCCGATGTTGGAGAATGCTTCGGTTAGGTTACGGAGGCCGAGAAAAGAAGGAGATGAGGCAGGGGTGATGACAAGAAAATCATCGAGGAGATGAAGGACGTAAGGGAGGCGGTAAGTGTTAAGGAGAATCCAACACAAAGCCTCGGAAAGGGAGTTGAAGATCCGGGGGCTACTTCTGCAACCAAAGGTAAGTCTGACTGGGAAGTAATAAGCTCCTTTCCAAAAGACCCCAAAGAAACGCCAAAAGTCACGATGAAGGGGAAGGACCTTGAAGGCACTAGTAATGTCTGCTTTAGAAAGCCTTGCATTACGACCTGCTAAATGGATGAGTCGAATAGCATGATCTATAGTGACGTAATGCATTGAGAAATCAGGAAATGGTATAAGGCTATTGATGCTGTGGACAGAGGAATTGTGAGGTGCCGACAGGTCGATAATCAGTCTTTTCTTTCCCGAGTATTTGCGGGTTGCTACCCCAAGGGGGCTGATTCGAAAAACTGCAAAAGGGGAGCGAGCGAAAGGACCAATCATGAAACCCTCCTTAACCTCTTTAAGGAGTAAAGAATCGACTGTATCGGGATCAGAAAGGCAGATAAAAGGTTAGAACAGTAAGTTGAGGAATCAGGAAAAACTTCAATGCCTGGGTGGAACCCGTGTGTGAAACCCTTAACCAAGAAATCGACAAATTCCCTATCGAGGTGGCTGGCCAAAGCAGAGATCAGAGCGCTCACCTTGATGGGAGTGGCGAGGTGCTGTATCAGTCAATCTGCTTTGGAAGTGGGGTTATGGGGGCAGGTGTTCCGAGCATGTGCCCCTCCGCAGAAGGAGCAGGTATGCAAGAGCCTGCAGCTAGAGGCTGAGCAACCGAGGTCATTGAAATTGTTGCACACCATCCTACCACCCTGGTAAAGGATGTGGCAGAGATTTAGGAATCATTGGAGGTGGAGGGGCAGCTGAGGACAAACGGTTGGGGACTGATGAGCTGTGAGCCGATGATAGCCGAGGACGGAGAGGAGTAACAAGTGTACATGCAGTAGCAGGGTGGGAGGGAGCGCCGCAGAGGCTGCAAGATAGGGATGCATGAGCTGCAAAGATGCGGCAATATAACTCTGAGTCTAGACAACCCCAGTATGTACCTTGGTTGAATTGGGCCAGACGACCCGCTGTCTGGGATGAAAAAAGAACATGATATCGGTATAACCCTGTTCCTCCGAATCTAAGGGCCATGTCAAGGACAATAGATAAATAATCATATAATTCAGTCTGCCGGTCTGGAAATACTGAGCAAATGATGTCCCTATAAAGGGAGAATGCAAAAGCGAACTCTGTGGGGGTCAGATCTTTGGAGCTGGAGCTAAGAGCTGAACCTAGCTGCATCGGCCCCATACCGGTCTGCACCTCCCGGGGCTGACCTGAGAGACCTAGAGAAGGAGAGCCAAATCGATGTAATTACCGTTCAAAATTTGTTGTCGGAGAGCGGGTGAAACTGGGGAAGGGCGAATGGGGGGGGTACTGCTGTGGAAAGAGTGTAATGGTTAGAAGCTAGTTTGTGAATAGATGAAGATGGCAACTGAGACGGCGGACCAGTAGAATTTTTTTTGAGGTAATGCAGCAATAGGTTGTTGGACATTTGAGCCTGTTGGTAATATTGAAGGGTTAGAAGGGGTTCCTGAAGCATGGGTGGCCTGGGTTGAACCTGTAGGAAACATAGAAGGGGGAATGTGGGGGAAAGGAGTTGATTGATTAAATGAAGATCCGGACTGAGATGCTAAGGAACAGAAAAGATTTGTTACGAATGAGGCAAAATTTGAGGGAAATGAGACGGAAGAAGCTTCCCCGCCAGCAGGGGGAGCTGTGGATGTTGGCCCGGCAGCTGAGGGCTGGGATGTGCTCTGAGAAGAAGTGGCGACTGAGGCTGAAGTAGGAAGTAGATTATGGGAGGAGGAAGTTTTGGTTAACGGTGAAGTAGAGGGAAAAAGGAGCTTGAAGAGGCAAGATTTATTAGCAGAACTGCTAAAGGGGATGCCTCTTTCCCTGAGTGAAGATTGCAAGCGGGCTACTGTCCACCCGGACATGTCCGGACGGTTGGAGACGGAGGCGGAAGAACGACGAACTCGGGACGTGATCGGGACGTAGAGAAGCTTGGAGCCGATCGGCCTGCAGCGCCTACTGAGGACCGCTGAACTCCAGAAGAAGTCCCGGGGCGCGATGAGGACAAACTGCGGGAATGGGAGGAAACTTGGACCGAGCGGACCGAAGCCAGAGAAGAAAAACGGGGAGGTGAAGCCTCGAAAAAAGAACGAAGGGAGTTAGATGTGCGGGGAGGAGATGGAGAAGGGCGCCGATCTCGAGGCGCGGAAGTCGCTGGAGAGGGATCCAACTGCGCGTAGCCAGATGGAAGAGCTCTGGTTGACTGAGAGGACTGGCTGGAATCCCGATGAGCCGATGGAAGCCTGGCACAGCGAGAGACTTGACGGACCACGGATGGAGGTGATGGTCCAATGATGAAAGTCTCGCTGGAGAAGAGCTCCTCATCGGATTCGGAAGGATCAAGGGTAAGCACATCCATGAAAATAGAGCTTGTCTTCGCTAACCAAGGCGGGTTTACGAGACCACAGTCTGAGCGACGCTGATGGCTAGGTGCTCGGGTTTAAATAGATCACAGAGTAATTAGGAATGGAATTCAGGTGTGAGATGCCAGGTGAGTCGGATCCGAGTAGATTAGTGAGAGAATACTGAATATGAAGCGTGGTCCAGCTCACAAACCTAAGTTAACATATTAACTTACATTTGTAGAGGCATGTGATGTGGATGCCACCAGCCAATCAGCATTGTCGTAATGAGATAAGTGCTGCCGATTATAGTTAAGCATAAGAAAGAGAACTGGGTGGTATAAAGGCAGCATTTGTCATTTTTTGTAATGTAATTTCTGCTCCATTAAGTTTTACAGAAGTCATTGTGTCCTTGGTTTTAATCTTTTTAAAATGTACATTCTAAGGCTTTATTTTCAAAGGTCAGGGAGTTATTCTTATTCTGATAGGACATAGAAATAATTGTGTATACAGCAACTGGTGGTTGTATAATGCAAATTTGAACCTTTTTCAGACAATTGTACTGGACTTTAAAAATTTGATGGATCGTTCTTTTTCTTGTTTAATTTATCTAACCAAGACAATGTCAATATACAGCAAAGTTATAGCGGATTATGTAACAAAAGCTGAGATGCAATTAACCTCTGGCACCAACATTTGATAGAGTTTCTATCATTTTTAAACATAAATTGGTTAGCTGAGTTTGTCCAACTGAGCAAGAAGAGATAAATCACTAGAACTACTTAAAAACGTAATCATCTGGTTGGTTTATATGTAAAAGTATTTTATTTGTCTAAGAAGGCCTCATAAGTGTTTGCTGTAATCACGTCATGATGTCAACCAATTTTCTATTTAGATGTTGTTATACTTTAACAAACTGATCTTCACGAGAGTTGCCAAGAAATGTCTACATTTTTTTGTACTATGAGTGCAAATCGTACAATGGCTCTGTAATTTTCTTTCTAATTCCCTGTGTCCTCAGGCAAAGGTTGTTTGTACATGCACAGCCACCTCTCTCACTCATCTCTCTCTGATAGTGACTGTCTCTCGCTCTGACACAAAAATCACTACTCTACCTCCCTCTCTGAGCACATATCCAGCTAATTAAACAAAGCACACAATTTGATTAAACAAGTAAATTGTACTAGTCTGTGTTTGTGATAATTAGGATAACCCAGAGTTTCCCCAAGAACATTAACCGTGATAGATGTTTCATCCCTGACTCAGAATGGCTGCACTTCTGTGGCACAGAACTTGTGACAAAGAAGAAAGGGGCTCAAGATGAAATCTGTTTAATAATCTCAGGCTCAGTCGGCCAAGTGATCCCATTCAGTAGACACCGGGATTTTAAACAATGTCTGTAACAAGGACCACAATCTTTGAGTGGCTTTCAAAACTTTACTGTTTTCAAATACATCATTGAAAAAAATATTCCTAATTCACATAATAGATCTTTTTTTTTTTTCATATCAGAGTGGGTTTTGCTGCTGAAGACAGTTCAACATATAGAGGGTCTGGATCAAACTAGTACCATTTTAACATATTAATGGAAATATCGGTAAAAATATTTAAAATCTTTAAAGCAAATTGTTGTGGAGTTTAGATGACCCCAAGATGCCACTCTTTGCTGTCATTTTTTTTCACCACCAAACAAAGCTATGTATTATCACTGTGTATCACTGCCTAAAGATATACTTGGTTTAGAATAGGAAAGAAACAAGCAATTTTAAGCCTTCTCTAAGTCTCATCTGTGCCTACAGTATAATATTAAACAAGTCAACGAGTAAAATCTGATGTTTCATTAGACCTCTTCTCGAAATACGTTGCAAAGAAAACTTAGATAACCTGATCTAATTAAACCTGTTTTCTGTTTTTGTTTTTTTATTTACTGGCAATATTCAGAACCCACATTTGATTTTATAGTATAATTGAATAAGTATAAAATATATGATTATGATATTGTTAATGGTATAACCAAAAGCTAATTCAAACCTAGATGAATCTGAAATAGTCCAGTAATTAGGAACTTTATTTTGGACCACATTCCTCCCTCTTTTATCTGCTGTAAATAAGCCGGAGATCACTTCTTTGGACACCAAAAACTATGTGTTAGACCTTTAGGTTTTGTTTACATTGATGTTAAATTGTCACCACCTAAAGCTGCAACATTCTCACTTCACTTTAGTCATTAAAAATAACTCTTGCACTTCTTTTTATACCGTTTTATTTCTTTTCACGCCTTCTATTTTGCTTAATTTCTGGCACACCCTGTGGTACACAGTCCAACCAGAGTGGTGGTGGTAATGCACCTGAAGTTTGCTTGCTGCAGTAAACACCAAACCAAAACATGTTCCTCTCTGGGACACAGAGCCTCCATCATACCGCTTCTTCCTTAGTGGTATGATGTTTGGACAGCCCCATCAGATATATAGTTGCATTCTAGGAAATAAAACGTTGGATTTAATTGGTTAAGGCAATCTTTTCCACAAAATTCTGTCAATTAAGCTTAAAAAAATATGGGTTTGAAATTGATTAAATCAAATGAAAAAACATTTATTACACCCCTGAAATGAACAATTGTAAGTATATTAAAATATACTTACAATCTCGGTTGCTTCCCCACCATCGGACGGCAATAGCATTGTGTCACCTCTACCATTTCCACCCCATCCCCAAAAGCCTATGTCCACCTGCTCCTTCATTATACCATTCACATAGGGCCTTGGGGCGTGGGCACGTCACTGGGGTGCTGGGAGGAGTTTCCATCTTCGCTGCCCTGTGGAAGCCTGGGTCCCAATTTTAATTGTACAACTTAGACACTTTCACTCGCAACATTTACATGAGACACAAACATGTAGGGACCTGGCGGTGGAGCCCTTTAAAGAGCCTCGCCTCTGGTGCCGGTGCCCACTGCTTAACTGCATCTAGACACTGAGGACCCGGGGTGGGAGATGGGGGTGCCTGGCAGCATCCCCATTCCAGTGTCCCAGTGGGCAGGGGGTTCGTCTCAGAGGTGCAGGGGCAGGTTGCCCTATTGGGGGCATCTGTCCATAAGCCTGGGAGTATAGTGTATGTATGGGGTGTATGAATGAGTGTACAGTGTCCTTTTTTCGGGTGTCCTGTGTTGTTGAGAATGTGTGTGCGTAAGAGGGAGGGTACGTATGATTGTCTCTGTATGTCTATGTCTACTTGTCAGGCTGGGTCTTTGGCTGCTCTCTGGCCTGGCGCATCTCAGGCCCCACATCCACTGGGTTGTTGGCGGTGGGGATTGGCCCGGGGCGGCGTCTGCCGTCCGTCGGCCTGCGTCCTCCCGGGCCCCAGCATTGCGGCCGCTAGGTGATCCCCTGGTGCTTCCATCCGTTCCTGTCTTGGTGGGCGGTCGGCCCTGAGCTGGTCTGCTTGTGGCCCCTGCACCCTGGATTGACGGCTCCTTACACCAGCTATCGATCACTTGCATGGGGAAACCTTATTTACACCTGCATGCTCACACACACATAGGACATTGATGTGTACGGACAGAATCTTGAGCTGAGGTACCAGGACCAGTACTAGTTGGTACCAGGAGCTTACCAGAAACATTAGTGTTCTGTTCATTAATCCATTTTTGTGTGTAGTGAATGTGTAGTTCTTAGTTAATAGTACTAGATCCATTTTGTTAAAGTTATTTTGTTCCATTGTTTTTTTGTTTTGTTTTTTTTTTCCACTTCTCTGCCGTCCAACAGAGGTGGAGGACTGGCATGTTTTCTTGTGTTCTTTTTTTTACCTCCCTATCTTGTATCTTCAGTTCACACTTCTACCAGTCCTGTATCTCTTCTTCATCTTCTCTCTTTCTTCCTTCTTATCTCAATGTCATGTTCATAACTTCAAGAAATTAAACAGTAATCACTAATAACGATTTTTCACACATATTTATCAAGTGCAGTACTATAGCAAAGCTGTAATGCTCTGCTTGGGAAAGTAAATATGTTGGGCTTGTCATTGGTACTCAGACACCAATTCTGAGTAGCAAACTGCTAGACAGAACATGTAAATAATAATAATAAAACAATTAAAATAAAAATATGAATTAAATTTAAAAACCCTAAATGCACCATTAGAAATGGTGAGTAGACCGCAAGCTTTGTCAGCATCAAGCACCACATCAAGCAACCAGTTCGACGCATATACACAGAAGATACATTTTTATGCTGAAGCTTGCAAAGCTCATGGTCGGGCCTTTCTCTGCCGGATGCTTTAAACACTCGCGGATTGTGGTTGGCTAGGCAGCTATCGACGTCAGGCAACGTCACTACAGCAAGACACTCTGATTGGTTGCCGTGCTGCGTCAAGAGCGTTGCTAGCGTTATGTGCTTTGAAGCTTTAAAAGCAGGAAAAGCTTGAAAAGTTGATGGAGCCAACGCTCACAAAGCGCAGCAGATTAAAATTAAATCCAAGGATGAATCAAAGTTCTCTTCCTGATGACTTGGTTGATTTCTTTTGGCTTTAACATGTCAAACAAGAAAGCATTTTTTTTCGAGATGTGGCTTTAAAATGCATCCATAGGCTTGCATCCAATTAAAATTAGTTAGTCAACCTATCAGAAGTTTCCAAAGTCATGACAGCATAACCTAGGCTTTCCCCAATTTCTTTAAGAAAATTTGTAATCATTCTGATGGTAAAAATTGTCATTTTGTTTGTAAACTGGATTTTTAATATGTAAATAAATAAATATCTTACCTATTTTTTTCTCTCATTATTGTGGTGCTTAGTAAATGTAAATATTTTCATCCATTATCTTAACCTGCCTTCTTTACAGGGTTATAGGAAGTTGATGCTTATCCCCAGGAGTCATTGGGTAAGAAGAAGGGTATACCATGTAGGGGTTGCCATTTCATCAAAGGCAAATATAAGTATGTAAGTGTATGTGAATTATTGAGTTCAACTCTTGTCTGCCTATTAATCGATTTGTCATCAAGTAAAATGTATTTTATGTGGAAATCTTTAATTTTTGAGATAAACATTATGTGCCAAGAAAGGTGAATAATCAAGAAGGAAAAAAAATAAATAAATATATATATATACAGTATATATATATATGAACACAAAAAGACCCCTAGCATCAAATTTGGACAACCATGGTAGAACTTGAACCACAGACCTTTTATTTATTTTTTAATCTCCTTTCCATCTCACAGACTGGATAAAATATAACCTGCAAGGAGAGATGAGGTAGGCTGCTGGGGAGGGAGGGGAGGGATAGGGGAAGGGACAGGCAAGACCTGATTAAAGACTGTCTTTTGTTATGTAATTAGCTCGAAGAGAATAAGGCCCCACTGCTGCAGGAATGTAGAGCAGCTGGCCTGAGGTTGTCTAATTGCCTGTTCGGATCCTTGCCAGGATTCATCCTCTGGAGCTCACACCCAAAATGGCACAGATGTTTACAGCTGCTTACTGAGGAGAAGGCAACATGGTAACCGCTGACTATTTCTCCTGTTGTTATCCAGTGACACCTGGGATAGACTCAGACCAAGGATAGTGTATATGAATGGTCTCAGAAAGGACAGCTCGTTATTTATATTGCAATAGTAGCAGTGCTGTGAGTTTATTCTGATATCAAAGGATTATCAATTGTTATTCTGATTTTCAAGTGCCTTTACTTTTTTGCAGCTTTTGGTTTCAATTTTGACCTAGAGTGTTATATACTTGTGTTCCTCTTTGAAGCTGTATTGCACACCACAGGTTTGTAAGAATATTTTTTCAGGTCCCTGCTCTTGCGAAAGCTCTTTGCTATTTTTTCCAAGCATGTAGACAAAGCTGGGCAGCTTCTGTCTTCATTGTGGAATATTAAACCACATTACTTTAGGGCTTTAAACTATGCTCTGTTTTAAAAGTATATTTTCAGGCTCATTTTTTTAGCCTTTAACCAAAAAAAGAAGAGCTAGTATAAATTTGTTGGCTTTAATATTTACTTAAATTAAACATGATTTTGTTACAATAATACAACTGTTTAGAAATCATTTATGAAGCAAAAGTTTTTGTTTAAAAGTAGAAAACTGACTAAAATTAGAAATATCAGCAGAAGAGTAAAGTTTTGAGGGAGAACAGGGAATATCTGAAAGAGGGTGGAAGTTTTTAAAGCAAGCTTTACAGATATTTAAGAAGAACAGAGAATATTTGAGAAAGAGCAGACATTTTGAATGCAAGCATTACAGATTTTGAGAGGGAAGACAAAATCCCGCTCTGAAATTGTAAGTGTATGCTCTTGATTTAAGGCAGTAAAATTTACCAATAACATTTATTTCAAATGCTCTTCTCAGCTTTTAACATTTCTTGCTTACCCTTCATAATGTAAAAACTGCTGTAACATTAAAACTGGTGATGTGTTTACTTTTTAAAATTATCAGTGAAGTTATTTTCAAGACAGCTATACATAGTTATAAATAGATATAAAAAAATATTGTGTAACACCCAATCATTTGCGCCTCTGTTTGCTGGGCCTTTATATTTTAGCTAGTGGAAACTTGTGCTAAATTGTGGTCTTGGGTTCGAATCTCAGCCTTGGGTCTTGCTGAATGAAGTTAAAATGTCCTCAAAATGCTAATTTGAGACCTCTGCGTACTTTGGCTTCTTCCCAGAGTCGGAGAAATATGATTGTTAGGTTAATTGTGGATGGTTGTTAGTCCTGCAATTCTCTATTGTCCTGCAATAGACAAGCGACCTGTCCAGGGTGTATCCTGCCTTCTGCACAGTGACTGCTGGAGATAACCACCGGTCCCCCTGTGACCCTGCAAGGACAATTGGGTATAGAAAACGTATGCATAGATATGGGAAGCATTTAAGTTAGAATGAGTTTAGAATTAAAAACTAAAACACACATAGTCCGGAACTTCTATCAATGTTTTGGTAGATGTTTTTTCGTGAAGCTGAAGTTATGCAGATGTTGTTTTTCAAGGAAATCAAATTAATGAAGTAATAATTTGTATTTTGTCATCAAAATTCATCCTCCCCCTCTGAAAAGTTGCACTTTTTTTTTTTTAGTGCTTTGCTGGCTTACGTTATTCGTATGCTAGAGTAAACACACAAAAACACACACCTGCTTGGCAGAAATCAGCCAAACACCTGCATCCTTCTGACTCCTGAGGTCTGCCCACGTTTCCCCAAAGGCTTGTGTAATTTCTCTTCCTCCCTTATTTCTCATTTCAATCTGACACACAGCTTATGGGACTTGATCACATTTTGATGACCAATACCCTTCTCTGGCACAGACATGGATACACACATACACTTCTCATTCTCGGATGCTTTTGTTGATATTAAAAAGGAGAAAGCAGGTGGGTATATGCAGAATAATGAGGACAACATGAGAAGGGCAAGGATAAAAGTAGAGGAGTCTTGGACAAATAATGTCATGGCTGAACACCATGTGGTTGGCTGGTCTGAACAAATCTGACCCTGAAAACATCTTCAGTCAGTTTAGAATTGATTCATGTTAAAAAAATATATATATTATTTGCATGCATTTTTCTTCTCTAGAGATTGAATATGCTTGGAGGTGCTTTTACTATAAATGATGTGGATTGCGCTGATATGTCACTGTAAAACTTGTGTGGTCAACGAATGTATTAACGTTTTATTTATTTCATTTAAGAGATCTGATACATACTTTTGTGGTTGAGCTTCTAAAACTTTGCTCTGTATCAAGAGAGAACTGATAAAGTATAGATAACTTATTTAGAAAAAGGTCCACCCACCACTCGTCAACCTACCTCTAGGATAAAGTCACTTCTTTATGCCAGAGATTGGACCAACAACTTTATAGGTGTCACACAGCATTGCTGCCTTTATGCCAATCTGCCATCCAACACTCTTTATCTCATAAAGTTGATTCCATCTGAATCAAGGGCATAATCTATCCTGTGCAGAGCTCGTGAATGCTTCTGAATTCAAGAGGTAGGTATAGGTTGTGTCATGTCATGTCATGCTAAAGAGCAATTTAGTACAAATGGCAGCAGGGTAGGGCAGATATACATGCTGAGACAATCATAATGTCTTCCTAGAAGTGTTTTTTCAGACACCTGGCATGGTGAATCCTAGCATCCGCCTCACATGTCTCTTCTGCACACTCGGCAATTGCCATGGAGCCTGACAGACTATCTGAGCCTTGGCAGGCATTTCTGTGAGTCACAATACCATGGTGACATTTGCAGAACTCTTCACCATATACAAAGACAGTTATATAGCCCATTAAAGATATTTATTCTGTTGAAGCTTGTATAAAAACCACACACACACACACACATCTAAATGACCATGCACGAGGACACAAACATGTTTTTTAGTTTCCAATCACAAACAGTGAAGGTAGCACTTAACTATTCATAACAGTTTGGGTAGTGAGAGTTTAACGAAGTAGATTGTTTTTGTATCTGCAAAAAAGAAAAAGCTCATTTGAATTGAAACATATATACTCTATTCAGAAAACAATGAGTTGGTGCTCACAAATCAATGCTGAGTATTGATCGTTGCTGCAAATGGAGGAAGAAATACAAAACAGTGAAATATGAATTTAATTTCTTTCATGAGCTTCTTTTTCGGTGCTGGTTTAATATAAATGATGAGTCAAAAAGATGAATACAAAAAGACAAAATAAAGTTTGACCTTAAAAAGTTTCCCCTGCTTCATCCTCAAATGATACTCAGCCACTATGGATTCTCGTCATAAGGTTATAACATGGCCTATTTTCAAGAGAATCTGTAGCTTTACAGTTTCCAAACTTGTGCTGATATAAATGTTGAAACACAGCCCTGATCAACTCTGATTGTTGTGTTTGTGTAGTTTGACTCCACTTCTTTGAGAATGTCATAGCTGGATGTGAAACACTATAGGTTCTAATGGGTGGATTGTTACACCAGATTGGTTAGTTCAGAGTGTAATCAGTGTTCAGTGTAATCAGCAATTGGTTATTATTCTTACTATTATTTCAGTGTGAAAACTCTAATTGTGTAAGAATTATTGACTAGATGACATTAAACTAAACCAAACTATTAATAGGTGTTGGTGAGTGATAGCTGCTAAAAATAATGAACACATGAAGTAATAAGGAGTCAAGCCCCTAAAAACAAGCAATGTACCTAAAATTCACTTTAAAGTTACAAGAAAGTTTGGCTGCTCCTAAAAAAAACAACTAAATGGTAACCAATAATGTACAATGTGAAGTCCAGGCTGTACAAAAACTGTTGCATTGTCCAAAGCTGGAAATCACAAAGTTGCACAAAATGCAAATGTTGTTAGAAAAGCTCATGCTGAGCTGAAGAATGCTTGAAGCCAGTGATTTATACTACAATTTTATAAATTTATAAATTTCACATACACATAATATCACCACATGGTGAAATCAGCCTAGGGAGAATCCCTGCCCTGATTTCCACAGGGAATAACTCTACAAAGAAACACATATATGACCAAAATTGATAACCTGAGACCTTTGTGCTGTAAAACAACATATTATTTCAATGCATTTCCTTTCAAGCCAATGATGATTATATGAAAGTTTTAAATTGTTCATTGTGCATTATTCGGGGAAAAACACTGAAAATGCAGTATAGATCAACTTTAGTGGAATTCTGTAGTGTAGTCATTTACATAAACAACAAAAAGAAAGCATATCATGCATGACATTAAATACAGTACACATAGAGCAGCTAGGAATTTGAGCCAAGTGCACCAGAAGAGTAGGTTATGACTGAAAAATATTTGTACATTTAACTTAGTTTTTATCAAATTCTGCTATTTCATGCCTAACTGGATTCAACTCATAGGGGCATATTCAATCTCATACCAGCATAGTCACAATGTGAAATCTGCTCCAGAGCAGAGTGGGTTTAATGAAGAAATTATTTTTGCTAACTCCCAGCACATATATCTACCATATGGCCCATCAGACAAGATTTTTAGTGTTTTTATACCATGTGAAATTATTTGACTCAGGATATAGGAACTTATCTAACCAAACATCACAACTCATATGCATTGAATTGCTGCTGCAGTTTCCTGGTACTTATGCTTAGCCAGTGTCCTCTGTGGTCCTGTTTCTTTTTTAATGGCAAATATGCCTACCAAATGTCTGCTGAGTCTCCAGAGAGGAGAGCAAAACATTCAGTTGGTAAAAACACAGGGGGATGCACACAGTCGCGCAGCACTGCATTTTACAAATTTTGTGTTTTGACACCTTTTTGGTTGCTTTTTAGACAGCTGTTTTTTGCACTACTGAAGCACATACTGAAGAGACAGATTTTGGGGAAAATTTGGTTTGTTGAAATAGTATTTAGATTAACTTGTTCAAAAATTTCCAGGTTGATTAAACTTGTACAGTTTCTTCTATTAATTGGACAAACAATTCTAGCCTTTGTACAGCAAGATTTAAGATTTATTATTTATATTTATTCTAAAGTAGTAATTTGTCTATTTTTTTTACCAGCTGCTTAAAATTGATACAAACTATTACACCATTGGCTAATTACTATTCATCTAAAAATGAGTCATTACTCCTTTCTAATATACAATCTCTTGAAAACCATGACAAATATACTCAAGAGCTTTTTCACAATTTATCATGTCACAATCGCCAGCTTGAATGTATTTCTTTGGGATTCAAAGTGACCATCACAAATTATGACAAAAATGTAAAGTGGAAGGAAATTATGCATGTTTTTATAAGTTATAAAAATCACTCTAATTCAGTGCAATAATGTCCTTGAGAGGTGATCTAATATGTATATAGAATATTATAGATAATAAAAAAATATATTAGTAAACAAAATAGCATAACGAAAAACCAGTAAGACAACATTCAGGTTGAAGGGTAAAAGTGTGGTGAAGTTTTAAACAGAATCAGCTCATGAAACAACTTTGGTTTTGATCAAAGCATTTAAAGGTTTTTGAATGGTCCAGTAAACGTCTTGATCTAAATCCAATTGAAGAACTGCATCAAAAATAAAAAATAAACTGTTCTTCATCTTGTCTGATGGCGATTGAGTTTTGTAAAGTAAAATGGATTTAATTTCATTTTACATGTAGTTCTTTATTCATCTGGTTTGGATTGAATTTTATTTAAAATATATACTATTGAATAGATATTAACCCGTCGGATGATTGCTGGAGATTGGCACCATGATAAAGGCCATGATACAGTGCGGTAAATTTTAAAATTAGAATATTGATATTTGTTGCACCACACAGCCATTGAAGGCCACTACTCCCTATTGTAGCTTCAACAGAAGAAGAAGAGAACCTTTAACCTTTATAAGGGCTTGTCACCATACACTCGCTCTCTTCCAGCCAGACCTTCATTCAAACGTCGCAAGGGAGGTTGGAAGCTTCTTGGATCTAAGAAAAAGACAACTGATCAAGTGAACTGCAGTTCACTGATGAATCCAACCCCACGGTTCTGTCTTAAGACCTGCAGAAGCTGCCTCTGAATTTCAGATTGCTCCTTTGAGAGAGGGAGCGGATTAACGCTACTGCATGCCGCAGGATCTGCACCAGCTGATAGCCACTTTCATCCACTGCAACAAAGCCTATGTAGGATGAGACGCTGAGCTGGAAAACTGTATAAAAGGTTCTGTTTCAGTGAAGGAAGGTTGGAGCTGTTCGCTGTTTAATCGAATCAAGCTAAGAGGACAAGCCCTACATCGAAGCCACTGACCATTATCAGCCATAGAACCCAAGGCCACACTGCTAACCGATAGTGGCCATTTTAGGCTGCCTGCTAACTTTGTTGAAGCTTTCCCCAATCATCAATGAAGAATCTTGGAGAACTTTAACAGTTCATTGGCAGATGCAAGATTAGTTTATGATAAAGATGATTTAAGGGTTGTTTGATTTCATTGTGCTTTGCTACCTTGTGTAAGATTTCATTTGTTATTGTTTGAGTACGAAACAACAGTGTTTCTCAAGGTTTTCCAACAAAGTAGTTTTAAATCCTGCCACTTGAGTTCAATCTGACAAGAGATTTTCTTTTTTTGTTGGTGTTTAATAAATTAACCAGAGCGGCTTTAAGTTTGAGCTACCTTAAAGCCTGAGCTAACCCACGTGTCCTCCTTTTGACTGCTTGTGCTTCATAAACAATAAAGATGGCTACTAATGGTATTCAAAATAGAGACTGGCTTTAAAATACATTGTTTAAACACAGTCAACTAATTATATAAGCTGCGTTTGAATCTGCCTTCTTAGTACATTCATTTTTTCCCCCCAAAGATGCATCATGAAAACACTGCTACGCCTGTTCCTCCAATTTTAGTAGATCACACACAAATCGGGAACAACCCTTTTAATTGTGCTTTTTATTTAGAATATTTATAAACGATGCCCTAAAAGTGAATACTGTGTTAAGTTTTCATCTTTATCCTCTCAATATATACTTAAAAAGATTAATGAGGTCATCATCACTTCAACTCTGAGAGACGAAATGTAAAATAGAATCAAGGAAATACTGTTTGACTTTTAAATAATGTATTTGTATAATGGTGTAGAGAATGGATATTTACCACCTGCAAAAACAGCAAGAGTTCTTGCCCTCACAGGTCTGTTCCCTCGTCTTTAAGAAGCTCTTCTATGCTACACTCGTTACTTACATAAATGACCACTGTTTGAACTTATCTGAGTAAAAGACACTTGTCTGCACCTTCAAACTGTAAGACTCCAACCTCCACCAGGACCAAGACAAGAGAACACCAGGAACAAGAATGTACAACTGCACAAGAATGTGATGATGAGTCAATCTACACTAGGTAAGCAGTTTGGTGAGAAGAGATACACATATGACGCAATTATCAGAAAATTGAATAAATACAAGTTCATTTACAATCTCCCTCGTCCTGGGGATCTCATGGGGACACATGATCATGAGAATAGGAAGAAAACAGCCCAGAACTACAAAATATCAGCTACAGTGTGTGCAAACCTGTTGAGTACCTATGGGAAATCTCTGACCTCTGACATCACCAACCAAGGATACATTTCAAAGTATTGAGGTGAACTTTAGTTATTCTACACGATTATACAAATAAATATATATAATTTCAATGTCAAAACCCTGCATGTCTAGTTCCTGAACTTGAACAAACAATCCAGATAAACGACATTAGAGTTTGGGGTTGTAATGTGATAAAATGAAAATGCTACCCAAACCATTACTGTGTAGTTCTAAAGCCAGATTTGTTCAATTAATATTTCCAAAATATGCTGTTGCCTTAAAAAAATGTGTCTTGTTACAACTTTTCAAAGGAAAACATTACACAACAAAATATATATTTTTAAGTTTTTCATATCAAAAGGGATTGCATGTTTGATTATACCTAAGACATTTAAAATGTTCATGATCACGGTGAAGCACAGAAAAAGACCATCTCAAATTAGATCTATTGTACAGACAATTTACTCTTATGAAATTTGCCTTTTACCTTCTCCTTTTTCTGATGGAGAAACGAAGAACTACTACTTCGAAGTAGTAGAAGAACAACTACTTTTCTGCTGCACAATGCAGCAGAAAAGTAGTTGAGAAATAGCACAAAACTTATGGAGAAAGTCTAACGGCAAATGGCAGCTTCGGGTATATCACTCATGATGGCTGTTGCTGAATACAGTTAATCATAAATTTACATTTACTCTTATTCATGTTTGGGGGGGATTGTTTATTGACACACATCACTGACACATCACTAGCCTTTTAGTGTCACTCATTAAATGCCCTTTAGAATGCCACAGATATGTCACATTTTAGGGTAAATCAAGTCAAAATTTATTGCAACTCTTTTAGAAGAAATACACTTTCCCCTCTGGACAAATCCTAGGCTCACTGCAGACACTGTCAGGTTGTAAAAAAATACAACCTCTACATAAAGAGATTCTCCTCAGCTACGTGCAGTATTTTGCCGACATCCTCGAATTGCAAAATAGTCATTGGAGGAGTCCTTCCCCCCCCCACACACACACACACAAACAAAACAAAAAACACACACACAAAAATGTTGCAGTCCAACATTGGATATGGACCAAGGGAAGTGTATAATCTAACTCTCATTTGTGACACATTTGAATTTGATATTCACAAGTCTGTCCTGGTCAGCTCCAGGCCACCTGTTATGTCAGTGATGGATGCCAGTGTAAGCTTTCGGCTGGTGGCTGAAATCTACAGCATATGACTGCTATTCAGATTGTAAATGGTTGTAAGTGTGTGTATTTGTCATGGTTCCTTATCATCACCTGCTGTGAGCCCAAGAGCACCAAGCTAGCACTCACTCATTGTTCTCCCCCACACACACACTCACACTGAAACACACACCCACTCAAAGCACAAGCCATTTTAAACCACCAGTTTCTCAACAAACCTTCATTTAAAATTTGTAGTTTTATAAGGTTTTATAAAACAAAAATTAATAAATCTCTTACAACCCCAAACACTTGCAGGCTTGTCTTATCTTCTGCTTTTCTCTTACCGGTGGGCATTCGGTACCTTATATTACTTTGCCTTAGAGCCGGTTATTTAATCAAATTACAGTTATCACCTCAGGAATAACAATCATTTTCTGAAAATAGGAATCACAAACTGTCATAAGATGAAGTAAGCTTTATCAATGACAAATTTTTCATAAGCAAGTTATGTAAAAAATTTGACTCTTAACATTTAGCATGCTTTATTGGCCACTGGCTGAGTTCCTTTACACTCTATCTCAGAAAGATGAGAAAGTGCATGTTTAAATCTAATATTTCACCGGCTGATATTAAAGTGGTCATTAACACTGAAAGAGCTGGATCATCTTTTTGTGGAAATACTTCTTGCACAGCACATCTTGTGGGAGAAGAAACAACACAGATTTGCTAAAACACAGGTGCGTACAAACGTCTTTGCTCGGGCACCGTGTGAGCATACGCTGGAAATAACACACACAGAGGGTGTTGTTTATTGAGAGCACCGCTTGTTAGTTTTTTTGTACACTTTTACTACTCCACCACTCTGTCAAAACAGACAAAGAGACAGCAGACATAGTTGTTCCTTTAATGACGTAGTTCCATCATTGGGAGGAAAAAGTGAGCGATGATAGTATTATCTAGGCAGCAATGCTAGTAATGCAAAATCCACATAATGCAACTTCCAATGTATTTAAGGTGGGACAGAAAATGCACCGCAATGCTAATACCCAAAAACTTTTAAAGGTGATAAAACGTGGATTTACTTTCCATGTAAACGTTACCTTCCACTAGCCCAACAGCATTTTTTTTTGTATGTTCTCCCCCTGCATGGATGGGTTCCCTCTGGGTACTGCGGCTACCTCGCACAGTTCATATGCATGACTGTAAGGTTAATTGGTTACTCTGAAATGCCCTTAGGTATGAGTATGTGCCTGCATGGTTATTGACGTTATATATAATGGATGGATCTTTCTTTATGCAAACTTCTGAATTCATTCAAGTAATTAAGCTTATACTTTTGGCTTTCGTAATTGGACTAAAGCAAGAAACTCTGTAGTACTAGTTTGATTTAATTTCAGGCATTGAGAAACATTTTTTTTTTATTATCATCCTGTGTATGATTGTTGTAAATATACAGATATATTCTTTGGCTTAGATGCTCAGTATTTCTTTTCCTTATGAGTTATGTTTTTATTAAGAAAAATACATTGAAAATCATGCTTTTGATTTTACTTGTCATAAAAGTCATGAAAAGATTTTTTTTTTCTAGCGTAGTCTTTGATCCTAAAGTGGGGGTGCGATATTTGTTTTCTTTTTCCCCCAGTGCTGCTTTAATGAGTGTACATTATAAATACTGTATGCAACATGGAGAAGATTGTGATGCATTATTGCATCATTATCCCCTAACAATCAATACCTCCATATTTCTGTAAGCATCCCGGCTCCTCCTCCATTAGTTCTGCAATGTCATTTACTTCAGTGACCCAGTAATACCTCTAAGCTGTGTCAGGGTTCAGCGGTACTCAGTGACAGAGACGGACTGAGCTGTTAATCTCCCCCACCGATCTTCCCAGACAGACTCACTCTGTCACAGATACCCTGAAGCAGAAGTCCCCTCTTTTCCTCCTTTCCCTCACGAACATTGACAGGTGAAAGGAGTGGATTGGTCTTATATGTGGCTATCTCTTTAGATCTGTCTCTATGAGGGTGTGTTCTTCTCACAAAGTCTGTCAAGGTCAGTTTAAGCATTGTTGAGTGTTAGCATTTTTAAGCAATGGTACTTTAACAATACCGAACCTCATCAAGGTATTCCCAATATTTTGCAAAGGCTGAATGTTTTTGGACACAAAAGTGTTGAAAAAACAAAGTATTCTAAAATAAATGCACTTATTTGGAAGAACAAATGTGCTAAATAACATTCTGAAATTACTGATTAAAAAAAGTACAACAGATGAAAAAAAGTCATATTTTAATAAGAATAATATAACGACCTGCAATCAAATATTTAAAGGAAAGCAGACAATTCACTTTCATTAAATACTCAATTTGATTGAAAAATTAGTTCTGTTGAAACATAAGGGCATCCATTAAGATGCTAAAATGGTTGAAAAAGGATAAGAAAGAAACAGCTAAACACTGATTGGATGCAAAACCTTTTAGTCCATTAATGAAGCACTTTAATTTAGCTGCCAGAGAACTTTGTATGTGACCTTCTCTACTGACCTCCTGCAATATATTGAGCAGTGTTTGAGGAGAGGGGGCATGAAAACCTCTTCAAGGGAAATTAATATTCACAGAGGATGCTGTCCTGTGCTGCACTAATCTGCATGAGATCTGACTTCCTTTCATTAATCAAGATGAGTGTGCCCCTGTGCATCGCCGCTGTTTACCTTCCAAGTTTTTGTTTACCCAGCCTGTTGACTGGAGGCAAACAGTATAAATCACCCAACAATACATGACTCAACTTATCTACCCACCCTGGCTCCCACGCTGCTATATGCCTGAGGAACGTTGTTAAGGCTTTCTTAAATGATGGATCAAGTAGAATTCCATAAGCTAGTGTTTGTTCTGTAATTTTCGGTAGACTTCTAAAGCTTGGTTTATGCTTGCTGCATGAACATTCCGCGCGGAAACGAGACGTGCGGAACCGGCCGAGACGCCTTCTTGCAGCGTTTATACTTTTTGTGGCTTGTCCCTGCTGAGAGCCAATATTCTTGACGACTGTAGGGGGCGGCGTAGGGCTCTACGGCAAGCATACAACACTACACCATAGTAGAAGTAGTAATCACTGTTGTTTACAAGATGGTGATACCCGTGAGCTTAAACAAAGCAGAACTTTTATGCTATTTATTAGGAAAAAAGACGAAAAAAGGAGACAGTCCTCTCTTCCATTAAAACACAGTTGATCACAGTGATCTCTATCGGCCGAATCATAAATATGTCTATTTCCGAACCTCCGGCAATATGAGCTCTTGCCAGTCCGCCATGTTTTTCCGCGCGGACCGTCCGCGTAGTTACAAATTTTCCTAGGTGCGCGGCGCGGAAATTTTGGGGCGGGAGGAGGCCGCGCGGAGAGGCGTGGGTGCTAAAATGACGTAATTTGGCCGCCTGGAGCCTTGCGGACCTCGTGGACGCTCAAGCATAAACCAAGCTTAAGAGTGAAAGAGCTGGTTAGTTGGAGCCTGGTAAAAGGATGTCTCAGTATGTAATATGTTACACTATTTGCAGTAGTACTAGAGCTGCCAATTTATTTGACTATTCAGAGCACTTTGTATTTAATTATAGGTTCCCTGATTAAAACAATTTGTTGTGCTTAGAAAAGTTTTTTTTTTTAGACTATTTCATAAATCCTGAGGATATGACACACAAATATGCAGTTGTTTCAAACCCATTACACTAGTTAGTAAAAAAGAAAACCTGGCTTTACTGATTTAATGATAAACTAAAGTTACCTAAAAGTTCATGTACATTAACTGAAGTCAAACTCAAATTATACATATTGAATATACAAAGACTTTTTTCAAACCTCTATTTCTGGTCATTTTGATGATTTTCTCTATACATCTGATAGTCCTGATAATCAACCATTAGATAAGAGACTGACAGATGTCATTTAATATTTCTTGATTAAAATGTAAGAAATACTGTACATTACCAATCAAACAAACAAACTGTCAATGAATTCTCTAAGAATATGTTAGCTATCTACAGATGGTTTACTTTTATGCACCCAAAGAACATATTGGCATTACTTTGTACTAACTAAAGTGTGTCCATGTTAACTGATTGCACAAAACTGGATTTTGTTTTTGTGTAAATTCCACAGTTAAGCTAAAGTGATCTTACTTAAAAAAGAGGGCATGAAGCCCTCTTTCAAGTCTTGAAATCGTTCAGGTCTTTCTTTCTGAAAGACGACATGAAGTTAGCTGGTGTGAGGGCAGGGGATGCAGAGAATATGACTAAATGGAGACAGTTGATTTGCTGTGGCAAGCCCTTAAGGGAAAAGCCGGATGAGAAGCAAAAGCAAAAGTGCTCTTTCTCTCCCTGTGTAATGGGCCAGCCTTATTAAAAGACAGTTCAGTTAGTATAATACTTGCCTAAATCTGATATATATATATATATATATAATTACTTATATTGCTGCACTTGGTTTGTAAAAATTGACAATGAAATGTTAAGGCCATTTTAAACAATTAAAATTCAGCTGCCATCAAATTTTGATGTCACATAAATTTTGTGTTGATGGAAAAGCCTTAGCTTTTTTACAGAGGTAAATGAAAAAGAGAAAAGCGTCAGAGTAATTTAAATTTCAGCACTAATTATTTTTCATTATTATTGGATCTCCCCTTCTGCTCTGTGATTACATCACATTATCTACAGTACTGGACTCTGATAAAAAATATGATTAATAACTATTTCTTTATTTGTTAATTTATCAAGGACTCATTAATTACAGACCCATTTCTTATTCATTCCTCTTTTATTTCCTTAGAAATTCGAAATTATTAAATCATTGCCTATCTAATAAAACATGGTACTACAAATTAAAAATTAACTCATAGTGAAATTATCAATTGTCCACCATTTGTTCCACACTAACTCCTCTGAAATGGATTTTCCCTATCAAATAGTCCCACATTGATTTATTTATATCTTCTTGCTTAATATTTCCAAACAATGAAATATACAAATTTTGTTAGATAATAATAATAATAATAATAATAATAATAATAATAATAATAATAATAATAATAATAATAATAATAATAATTGTATCTAAGAAAATTTGTATTATAATGAAAGCAATAAATTATATGATCTCTGGTTCTTGTAAAATGTGTAATCTAGTAAATACATTCTTTCAGACTAAAATATCTATTAAGTGTTATTTTGTAATATAGGTTCAATGTGACATTAACAAATGGTAAAAACCTTCTTAAAGTGAATATCTTAGAAGTCAAAATAATTCTCTTATTTTTCCTATTTTAATAAGAAGACATGCTCCAATGTTTGAACATAACATTTGTGCAAATTGACCCATTGAAAGCACAGGTTAGACTGGAAAGTCACAGTTATTGTGCTAATGAGAGTGTTTTAGCTATTTTGCTCAAGGTTTTCATGACTGAGAGAAAGCCAGTCAATGTCATTTGTCACACAGCTTTCAGCAAATAGAGATTTTAGTTCAGCGTGATGTAAAACTTTTCTCCACTTCACTTCCTTTTATATTAAGCAAGGTCGGCTATGCGAAGCTGCTGCATTGAATGAAAAGAGTTAGAAGAAGAGAGAGTGTGTTTACAGAAACAATTTCACCTCTTTCAAAAAAACCTGCCCTCACAGGTTCAACAATATGATTACTATGATGATTAATTGCTATTATTATTATAATTCATATTACACCACTGCAGTGAACTAAGATGAAGGATTTTATTACTAAACTAATTATGACATTGATAATTTAGTAATTGTCAGTATTATCTTTAAATTTCTATTAGAATATTTTATTCGTCTGTTCTTAAAATTTGAATAAATATATTATTAACATTGTTTTATTATTGTTCCAAATCGTTTTAAACAAGTTTTGCACTGATTTGGCAGTTTGTTTTTTTGTTGTTGTTTATTTATTTTATGTGAAACTGCTTATGTGCAAGAAATGTATGTCTTTTTGAATGATAATATTAGTAGCTAAACTAAGATTAACATAGAAGAAAACAACTTTTACTTTGTAAGCTCTCACTTGTAAAGCAAAAATATACAAGTTGAAATAGATGTACTCTCCTATTGAGATTTTCCTGTTTATGAGAAAATTCAAGAAATAGATGATGTGTACGTGTATGTCTGGTTAATTGTATTTTAACTGAAAAACTAATTTAAATTTCAAGGGTTTCTACTTCCATGATGCTAAAGAAGTCACTTAACCTACAGAACTAAAGCACCATATTTTTTTTACCCATTGTGGCTGTAGACCCTTTTTCTCAGTAAGGTTTGTTTTATTTGAAAACTCTCCCCCTTAAAAAAAGAGACCATCGTCATCATCTTTTTAATCCATTACATCCCTGAGAGAAATCCGCACTGAGGTTTGTAATTAAAAAAAAGAGGGAGGCAAAGCAGATCCAGATGGAAGGATGCCTGAGACACAACATGGAGAGGATAGCTCCTCGGGTGAGTTTCACCTTTAATAAACTAATAAATTAGCAGCCCCACATTTTATTACTTTAGAAAAGGAATTAAAGTATAAATTCCTCCCTTTTACCTATTGATATGTTCTCTCATTAAGAAGGGGCAGAAATTGCACCTCCTGCTGTTTGGTGTTCTCCGAGCAATTGTTCTTTTACAGTGTTTTGCTTTCAAGGCAAGAGTGTAATCAAAATCCCGAGCCTTGCAATTAGATACAATGGCTTTCCCCATCCCTGTGTGGGCATCTGCTAAACAGAGCACAGAGGAAAAAAAAAAAGGCGGAATGAGTATATTGTATCTGCGCTGAACAAGAGCAAGTAATCTGGTAAGTATTGTATGTGCATTGCACACTCCACAGACCACTGGCTGTGAATAGCCTTTGTTCTGTGAGCTGACTTTAAAGTTCTCCAAGTAATTTTAAAAATGGTTCTTAAACTTAATTATGCTGCAGGATTTTACAGGCTTCAAAGCAAGAGCAGAGTCAAGGGGGAAGAGAGAGAGAAGGCTTCATTGTTTGATTGACATGCAAAGCAAATGAATGCTAGATAGAGTCAAAACAATAACATCAGCCTTGATTTGAAAGATCATATCTGAGGTTTGAAAAATATCTCACATGGTTCAAATCTGTGGCCATATTCACTGACAGACTCAAACTATATTATCTGACGATGTATTACTCAACATGCTAGAGTATATTAAAACTGGTGTTCCACCTTTGTATTCAGCATTTTTAGTGCACCCTAATTTTGTACTGTAAAATGCTGCAGAGAACGCCTAGGAGACATGGTAAAATATCAGGACATTAAGGCTAAAATATTATCCAGAGGAGATGTGTGTGTGTGTGTGTGTGTGGGTATGTGTTTGTTTTTGTGTGTTGCCAGACCTTTGACTGCTCCTCATTTCCTGTAGTGGAGGCCTGTTATGAGATTAGGTATTTTTGGGATGGGACACTTACTGCTTGGCATTGACTTTTCCCCTTCACTTGTTATATAGCAAGCCCTGAGGGATAATCAAACTCACATGTATGTTGTGATTTAAAACAAGAGGGACCATGACGGGTGTTGGATTTAACGCTCTAGACTCCAATTTAGACTTAATATATGTATTAGATTTAAATTTAATATACCCCAAAAGAATTTGAAAATGAAAATGATTCTAAAGTCTCCTAATTAGCCTCTGAAGCGAGATTAAAGCACTAAAGCAAATATGATTAAAAAGAACATACTAATTTATTTATTTTTTTACACCTTTATTACTTTAGTCTTTAATGAATTACACAGGAATACAGGTGGATATCAATAAGTTACATTATAATCAAAAGTTGTTGTTTTTTGTATCCAGGGAAATATCACCAGTAAAAGTGTATATTATACAGATTCATTACAGGCAGAAACAATTTTTTTAAGCACTGTACTCTGTTAATTTTAATTATTGCATACAGATAACAAAACCCCCAAACTTAGTTTCTCAGAAAGTTAGAATACAACATAAAAGCAATAAAAAAATGACGATAATATATTATGACCAACACTATTATGGGGGAGAAGTCATGAACACCTTTCACAAGAAGGGTTAGTACAAAAACTGTTGTCCCTCAAGAGGCTGGTTGTTACAAAGTGCTTTATCTAAAAAAATTACAGAAAGTTTAGTAGAATGAAGTAAGTGTAGCATAAAATGGTGCACCAGTAACATAAAGAACTGCAGCTATAAAACATTTCTGATCCAAAGGCTATTCTAGAGTTTTGCACAGAGTCACTAAAACAACATATCACATTTAATTTGGAAATCAAGGTCAGACTGTCTGGAGGAAGAATGAAGAGAGACTTTCCAAGTTGTTTGGTGTCTAGAGAGAAGTTTATACAGTTAGTGATGAATTAAGGAGTCACATCATGTCATCTCAAATGTATTTCCCATCAAGAGTGAGTGCGCCCTTTTATTTTATGCCGCTGACATACATTAAGGAAGTATAAGGCCGTTTTCACATGTGTGGCCGTACCAGAAAACGGCCAGAGAAAATGCTAATTTTTTCTGTTCATATGTCACGGATCTCTGCCCGTATTTGAATCCAGTGTTTTACTACAAATTAACAGCAGGTGGCGGTATACAAATAAGTCTGTAGTTCTCCAACAAACAAGGGAGTGAGAAGTACCGACGTCATAAAACGAGCAACAGGCTAGAATGTAAACAAACTGGTCTACTGGTCAGCTGCTACCTGAAGCCATCTACAGGGTGAGTGTTGTAGTAAACCCGCCGTTTTGTAATCTGCTGTGTTGCTGTGGGATGCTTGAATCGCGTTGTTTTGGTATTTGTATTGTCGCGAGGTGATTCTGTAATTTCGGCCGGCGGTGTCGTCATTTCCGCGTGGAGCGCGTCTATTGTCTTGAGTGCGGCCAGAGTACGGGTTGTGTTCACATGATACGTGGCCGCCCGTACCTGGACTCGGATACTACCTCCAAGGCAGGTCTCTCTGGCCGTATCCTGGCACGGTACAGTCTGTGTTCACATGGTACGAAATAAGTGGATTTTGACCAAATACCGTACCCGAGTACGGACTCCCGTACCATGTGAAAGCGCCCTAAATGTAATTGTCTAATAGGAATTGAGATCCGTTCACAATGTCAAATTATAGTACCTTCTTTAATGACCAATCTGTCATTGCACTTGACCATCCAGCACTTACCTGACATAAACCCTATAGAGCATCTATTGTCAAAGTAAAGATTGACAACCCCAGTACCAATTATGTGGAAGAGGGGAAATCCATTCTTAAGGACAAGCTGTCCACTTCACTGATTCAGTGGTTTATTCAAACAAGGCACAACCGATCATCGATTGCATATATTGTACATTAAATGAAAACAGAGCTGAGAAAGCTACCATCTATGTATCAAATATAAATTATATTACATATGTAGTGTTCAAATGTTCTTAGAAACTGTATTTCTGGTTTTGATAAGAAATAAGCCTTAATCCTCAAAATGTACACAACTATACAGTAAATTTAAAACACTGTTACTGTGTGTGATGATTATATACAATATGCAATAAGTGTTTTAATTGAATTGCTGTACTCAGTGATATTTTTAGTGATGTTCCAATTCACTCAAATGCACCCGCATGTATTTGAGAAGGAAAGCGCAACACTGGATGAGTGTTAGCTTTAGTCTTGATCCTAGTTTTGACACGTTGAAGTGAGGTACAGAAGTAAAATAGAAGCCAGAGTTGCAAAGTTAAATATATTTTAACAAAAAGACGTATTTAGAAAAAAGAAAAATGTTATTGTGTTTAAATGGCAAGACTTTCTGAATGGAGGATGCAAATACCTTAAATGACAATAATACATTTATCTGAACGGCTCATTTTATTCTTTTAAAGCATACAAAATGTATTTCGCTGCGATAAACTAATTCCCAAGCTTTACCTCTACCCTCTTCTTTTTTTCTAAAAATATATAGAATTTCTTACACTTTACTGCGATCCTTTCATTCCAAAACACTTGAGAGTGGGATAAAGGCATCTCCTGGTGGTGTTAAAAAAATTTCATGTAGGCGGTGAGCCAGTGTAGAAATTCTCATTTGTTTCAACAATGGGAGCCGGTGAACACAAATAGTTTTGATCGAATGCTAGAAGAGGGAGCTCAGCAGCGAATTAATCTGCTGCGGATTCTCACATTCTCATGCTGGAATCTCAGCATCTGGAATTGGGGAGGCGGGAAGCTAACACAACCTTGGCGAGGGCTCACTCTCTTTTTCTCAGCTTATTACAGGAGGATAAAGTTTGTGGTTTCTCCTCGTAATTTCAACAGCAAGTCCCAAACGCAAAGTGAGATGTGACATGGTGGTAGAGCTTTCATGGCGACACCTTTTGTTTTGTGTTTTTCTCCTGCTTGTTTGTGCTGCTTCTTTAAAAAGCGTGCCATCAGTCTGTTTTGCTCCAATACTCATGGCCTTAGAATTTAGTATCTGGAAAAATGTGCCACACTGGAGAATAAAACCCCTCGTCTGAATTGCATTTAAGAGGGAATTTTTTTCTGTGGCTTTCTGGGTTTAATATCTATTTATTTTGAAGCTGTCACACATTTCAGACAGAACAAACTCCTGTCAGATATGAAATACACAAATCAAGCGTCATTTTGACCCTCAAAAATAACAATTTGTCTACCTCTGAAAATTGCCTCGGTTCATGAAAGTGATTCTATGGAGGTAGACATTGAACTCATTTAATTTGGGTGTATACCATTCAAAAAAAAAAAAAGCATACTTTTTCTGACTAAATTTGAAAATGTTTATGTTTATTAAAGTATGTTTTAAGTATACTTCAAGAAACGAAAATATATAACTACAAGTGCATACCTAGTAAACTTGCAGTATAGTACTTAAAATGTACTTGAAAATTATAATATACATAAAAAGTGCTTCAATAAACCTAAGATGTTCCAATTTATTTGAAGAAGTATACTTGATAATATGAACTTCATGTATAATACGTTATACTACTTTTTGCTAAGGGTAATTAGAAGATTTTTCTAGAGCATAATTTTCAATACATCTTAATAATAATTTTACTTTGTTCTTTTTAAAGTTTTATTTTTTTCTATATTTCTCCAAATCTTTATAGTTGTCTCAGTAAAATGCATTATCAGAGATAATTCTGGCTGTGACATTTTGCATTAAATTGGATTGTGAGTTGCCATCTGCATCCCTGTGCAATTAGATGTACTCTATGTTCCACATTTCCCAGGTTTGTAATACTGGAAGGCTGTGGAACCAGACGGGACCATTTAAAGCAAGCAGAGAGGGAGGACACTGAGGTGCTCGGCTCAGGCCGATGCGATTCAGATAGGATTAGGCTGCAACGAGGTGGAGCGTGATTGAGTGTTGATTTAAACCAGCTGGGTGCCTTGGACTACGGCCATGCAGGAGCTTGAAAGACAGTTTGCAGAACAGTTGCAGACATGTAAAACCGCAGATACAAACAGCCTCAATCAGTGGATCCCCAAAAATACTCACTCCACATGCAAGCACTCAAACACATGCATGCACATAAATTTAAACACAAAGCCTGACTACATTTACACAAATACAGACTGTTTGAAATAGTTTACATTGTGTGTGAGCATGTATCTTCATAAGTTCAGATCCAATCACAGGTTTGCTACACATTCACCGTTGGAGGTCATACTCTGTGGACGGAATTGGTTGTGGATCTTTTCTCTATGAATACTGCGTGGAAAATTTTTCTGCCTCCCACAGAAATGCATTTTTTCCAGCCATGCTCTTTGCTCTCTAACATTGCTCCTCTTTTCATGATATGGAGCTTAATAGGTATGCTTCATGCACTAAAACCTTTCCCACTTGCGTGTCGCATTCCTGTTCAGTTGTTTTACCAGTTGTATGATTCTCCGGAGCACCGTGTTACTTTCATCAGTGACTAACTCTATCTATAAAGGCATCTTGGCTCATTTAACACTTGGAGGCAGCTTCTTACCGACCTTGAAAATCTAAACCGACAAGGCAAACAAATGACAATTAAAATGCTGATAATGTTAATTAAACACTGTGTCTAGGACCACTGTAACGCTATGGCTGATGAAGACCTTTTAGTTAATGAGATATACAACTTGATTATGGACAGAGATGAGGAGCCTTCGAGTCGGGGAAAGTGGTATTTGCCTGTGCACTCTGCCGTTGTCATCAGCACTTTATATCTCCCTGATGGCTTTTACCACTGATACCAGTATTGAGATTTACGATTGCTATGAACTTGTGCCTGTTTTCCCTTATCCTTTGTGCCTTTATCAGCTTGATCAGTTCATCATCAGTGGAATAATGTATCAGTTGTGTAAACAGCTACGTTTTTACATAACACACACACATCCCACCCCATTTGGCCTTGTTGTTTAGTTTTATTAGGAGACTATAGATTTCCATTACTGTCCCCGTCAGCTTGAAGTTGAAAAATGGGTGATAATAACGAGTGCTGCTTAAAGGTTAAAATTTTAGTTTGTGGGATTTATTTAGAGAGGAATGAGGCAGGTCATGAGGCCAAGGAGTATCAGATGCTGCTGAGAATTCTTGAGACATTATTGAACCAATTATCTTCCCCAAACAACAAAGATACAGTATATTGCCATGGTTTGTCAGAAATAGGCTACACAAAACAAGGCATAGAAAAAGGGGAGAGTGATAATGCATGCATGTCTCAACGGGCCACATTATTCTGTGGTCAGACAATGTCTTAAGACCATTCTTGAGTCTTGGAAATGTTACATTAACAAATTAGAGCAATTTTTCAGGGGTTCATAATGAGCACATGTTTCAGAAGAGTACTTCAGGCAGAGGAAGGGAAGTCAGCTGTCATCCTTTGTGGACTCTAACTATGGAGGTAAGCAATACAAATGGGCTCTCTATTATAATGAGATGTTAGCCAAAGTATCACATGGAGCTTTTAATCGTCCGTAACATGCTCTGTGGGAAGATAAAGTGAGATAACAAGCTAAGTGTTGGAGTTCAAAGGAAGTCTTGCAGAGAGAATCACACTGTGATGTTGGGTGTATATATGTTGGCCCGAACCGCATTAATCAGTTTTCACAAAGTTGTGCTGTTTTTGTAAACGTGAAATGTCATCTGAAAAAATAAAATAAGGCCAATGTTTCTAAATGTTAAATAAAAAAATAATTTGTGATACATTGGTTGGATTAATTTAATCTGATTCCCTGACTTGGTTTTCCATTAAGCATAGGGTAATTGCTGCTATGCCTTGTGAATGAAAGTTTTTTTTATTACTGATTCTGACATGAGCTTTACTTGAGAAGAACAAGGCCGTCTTGGCTCAAACTTACACTAATTTGACAAAGTATTTTAAAGTTATAAAGGTCAGTATTGTGACTACATCACTTGCATACACCTCAGAGTTAGTTCCGCTTCCTTGGCCGCTTCCTCCCCATGTATTAACAATAAATTAATGGACTCCCGTAGCACTCAGCACTCAGCCAGTGAGTGGCACCCCATTGATTTCAAGGTGTACTTTTGTCCATATATGGCTTTCTGAATAACCCTTTAAGGTGCAGGAAGAGTGCTCAGACAGTCAACCGCAAGGATGAAGCTCTGTCTGGATAAATATTTCAACACTTGGACTTTGCTTATTGATTGGAGCAGTAATTTCCACACATGCCACCCATGGGAGACAGGCACTAATGATGCTGGTTCCACCATGTCCAGCCAAGGCTTTCCCACAAAGACATATTCCCAGGTCCTGAGCCTGTGAATTATAGGATAAAACATTAACAGCTTTAGAGAGTGTTGCGTGTGTTTCTTTTTTCTCCTCCATGAACTAAGTCTGGTGTCTCTCAACAGCAAGCTGCAAGCAAGGGTAATGGCATCCTTGGTTTGAAGCCAAACTGCCTTGTGCATGAAGATGTAGAAGAAAAAGTTTTCAGCCACCTCTGACTTTGAAAAGAAGTTCATAGCAGTTCATGATGTGTAAACTTGTAATTTGTTAGACCCTACAAACACTATGAGACGATTCAATTTCGGTCATTTAAAACATCATTGACAATAAACAGTGTGGTGGAACAAATTTCTGTCTTTGTCTGCAATAGCAGTGTTAAAATTGCCAAGACTTCAACCATGCACCATCTCACATTAAGTAAATCCCATCATTTTCTATTGTCTTTGTGCCCCTGGCACTGCCATCTCTGATGCAATTGCCCAAAGCACTCCAATAGCTTGTCACTTTTCTTGCCTCTGGCAGCGGAACCACTCTAAATCCCAGTTGTTTGTATGCATATCTTCAGCAGTGCCCCTCTAAAAGGGAGCTGTATTGGACTTGTGTGTCCCCCATGGGCTCCATAAAGAGTAAAATATATCATGAAGATGCTGCTTTCACGCTGTGAGGATAGCAGTTTAATATATGTTGCCGTGTCTCACATCCTCCAGGATTATGAGGTGATGAGAGCTAGTTTCCCACCTGTGGGGCAATGGTAACAATTTGAGCTAACAGTGAAGCAAGTTAACCCAACTCAAGCAGCAGACAGCTGAGAAAAAGAATTGCTGTTACTCAGACGTGCTAATTACCTCTCCAGTAATGTGTACTGTGATCCCCCCACCACCACCTCCCACCCTCTCTCCTTGGCCTGGCGCCTTTCACCATCAACATAATGAGTGCAAAACTTTTTATTCTGAATACCTAAATATCTCCTTAAGAGATCAATAATATGCATCATCATAAATCATATCAGGGATTGGCTGAAATTATTGAAGAAGTCAATACTCTGTGCCGCAAAATACTTTTGAAAGGGACTAATGGTGAGATATAGCTGCCTTTGGGGACTTATGAGAGAGATATTCATGCATATGTAAAGTGCAAAGTTTCTCACCCTCAAGCGCGATTGAGATCGAGGGTCGGCACTCAACTGGCACTTTTTTGGTCGGCCCCATGTGGCAGCCAGCCCAGCGAAATAGTGACGCTGCTATTGACTGTGAGATATTGAGAGCCTGCTAGTAAAAATGCACCATTGATCGTTAATGCAATTAAAGCCCCATTGCACCGGGGAATTAGAATTGCTATTTATTTAGTCGTCCAATATATATTTTTTTCTTTTGGACAAAAGTTCAATTTTATAGCCTTCTCTTTATATCAGGGAATATTGTAATGCCTTTTAAAAAAAAAGTTTTGTTTTGACTTTCTTTTAAAAAATGATTTCACAAGTTGTTTTCCTTTTTGTTTCTGTACTGCATCTCAATCATAATGAATACTAGTAATGGTAATAGGTGTAGCTGACTTTCTGCTAGAACGTGAAAGGAGGTTTATGAAATACTACATGTATGTCAGTAAATTAAAGTCTTCATGTTTAAGGTTTTTGCTGTTGTTTCAAGAATCATCTTTACCTTCTATATTTTGCCCAGTCCAGCAAATCGGGAAATAAACCAAACAATAATCTCTGTAGTCTGATGCCAAACCATTCTGTGATGAATACAGTCCCCCACCATAAAACAAGAGCAGACATGGATGCTGTAGAGTACATCCAAAACACTAGATATGAAGGATGTGGGCTCACTTTAGCTAATACAGTTAAAAAATAGGTAACAAAACATTTAGTGGATCAGCTCCTATTTATTTTCGTCTTTGCAATATGCACCAGTGCTTTTACTGAATGTAATAAAATGTACAGTCTTGTTCAATAAATTACAATATCTACCCTGATTAGGCTTATTTGTCAGGTTAAAAGTACCTCAATACAATAACCTCATGACAGCTATTAAATATAATTTTAATTACGCACACATTTCTGTATTAAATATGTATTTTTATTTCTCCTCTGTATATATAATAGTTAACAGAAATAAAAGCTTGGAAATATTAGTCTGTGTTCAATTGAGCTACACAATGTGTTTAATTTTGTTAATTTCAGTTACTGAAATACAGAAACTTCTAAATATTCTTATTTACTGAATATGACTGTAAATGTGAATGTCATGTTATAAATGACTCAGCGATTCTCAAAGTGCAGACCCTAATCTGGATCTAGATCAAGCTGGACCAAATCTAGAACTCATCTACATTTTTAATGCAAAGCAGAGATTTTATAATAAGGAAAATCAACTCTCTCTTTAACTTTTTTTTCCATACATTTGTTTTAAAATTAAAAGAAAACATGTTATGAGCCATATTTGAAAATTGCCACATTGAAACCAAAGGGAACCAAGTTAACTCTTCCGAGGCACCTCAGCAAGCTGCTCACTAAGCAAAAATATTAAGTTACTTCCTTAAAGTTTCAAAATATTGTGTCAAGTCCTAGTCCCTTCAGACCAAACGATAAAGTAGCAAATTTCAATACCTCTGTTTTCTAAAAGCTGCTGCATTTAAACATGTCGTGATGGGGGGAAAAAATGTAAACTGTTGAGAAAAAAAGCAGAGCGTTATGCTGATGTAATGCAATGAGAAAATGTTTAAGTTTTCATTTCAAGCAAAGTCTTTTGTTAACATTTTATCTAATAATTCCAGGCTGATTATTAAATGTTTTGTCAAACCATTAAATATATAAATTATTGTATAACAAATTTGGGAAATGTTTCTATAGAGTGATTAAAATATTTATGTTAACAAAATAATTAGATCTTTTTTATTTTGTTTGTTTTGTTTTTTTGTTTTGTTTAAAGAATGTGTTTATTTTGTAAAAAATTTAAACAAGAAAATTGATTAATAAAATTTAAATTAAATTGGAAAAAAACCTCTTTGAAGCGACATGGCAAGAAACGCCATTTTACACTCTTTTATAACTGTCTCATAGTATTTCTACATTTTATCTCAAAGTCTTGTTGCACAATGGGGGGCATTTATTTTCGTTTTACTTGGGTGACTGATGTATAAAATAATAAATATGTAAACAACTAAGTAAAATCTGTGAAAAGTGAATTGCATCCCAACAGCTTATCCAGTGTAAACAGGATTTTGAAGAGGTGATTTCAACTTCCGTCATAGCACAGCAGCCTATCAATTGTACACAGGAATGTCATGTTGTAAATAATTCTTACATTCCTAACAGGCCCTCCATATAACAGCAGGCTCAACTTAAAACAAAGCATCAAGTAAAACTGTTGTCAAAGGAGGGACGTCATGCTGTGATCTATCTGGCAGAGTCCTGACGGGGGTCGGGCGTTTACAGGTATGATTGGCAATATACAGAACAGCTGTTTCTGTGTGTCTTTTTTCTTTCTTTATCTTTATAAATTAGATGCCAAAATGGTGTGACCCTGCTGGGGGAAGGCTGGACCCTCTCTTCCTGGAAATAACGGAGCTAATTGGACATTGTAGTTAATATACATTCAAGGATAATATTAAATTAATTTTTAAATCCAGCATGACAAACAAGACAAATATTTTATTTATTGAAGAATGAAAAGTAATTCAGTTAAAATTAAGTTAAAATTTCTTATAGATTTAAAGTTCTGAGATAAGTTTGCCTTTGGGTGACAAACAAACAGTTGTTAACATTAAGTGACTTTTTTGCTGGTAAGCAAATATAATTCAAGAAACTAACAATTAGAAATCCCTTAAGGACAACCTTGAGATTTCCAGAAATACTGTATTCTCTATGCTTACCTTTTTAAAAGGAAAAAATGGTCACATAGTGTAGGTTTCTAGCAACATGCCACATGGTTTCTTTTTTTTAATCTTAATTAAATTATCACCTAAAAGTAAATAACTGTTCATTTGAAATATAAAAGAGGGAAATACATTCCACAGAGCAAAAGACTGATTAAATGGTAAATAATATCACACATCCAGACAGTGGAAGAAACAGGAAGAAAATAGAATGATGAACATAAATGCATTTTGTGGTGAGAACTTTAAATCAACAATAAATAGAAAATTTATTGTAGCAAATTTTATTATTTATTTTTTGTTTGTTAATTACTGAACAAGAACTTATTCTTCATAAAATATAAGGCTCACAAATTGTGGTACATTAAAAAAAGATGTAATACTCAAAATGCTTCTACTGAAAGATGAAACACAGCAATCATGTTTTAAAATATTTTTTTTAAATCATGTATAGAGTTGAATAGAGCCCATTATTGTCTCACAAGGGGAAATTCTGTAATAATAGCAACAAAGAGGCAGGAAATACGAACAGTAATTAGGGAAGTTGAAGGTATGAAAAAAAGAGTCAAGAAATATATGTACATTATGGACAAAATTACAAAAACCATTGCACTGTGCAGTTATTGGAGCTAAAAATAATGATAAAGTGGCATACCGACTTTGGAATTTGCAACTGAGCAGGATACTTTAACGATATTTAAATAATTATAAATATTTAGGAATATGTTCAGAATGTGCATGAATGTGCCTTAAAAAGTAAATACATTCTTTCAAAAAGTTATATTGCATTTATAAACTTAAAAACTTTGTAAACTTTCTGTATTAATTTCACAAACTAATAACTGCAGAAAAAAAAGAAGAAAATCAACTATGTTAAAAAAATATATGTCTAAGCACAAATCTTTTGGTCACCTCTATGCTTCACTTTTATTGTTTCAATTTTATTTGCTTTGATTTTATTCCTTGTCCTAAGGTAATGTTATTACTCATTTCTATTTTACATCCCTGCCATTTAAAATACAGAAGAAAAAAATAACTGCAAGCTGAGGGATGAGCAATTATCTCTCCTTAGTATGCACATAGTATTGTGATGGACTGGGGAATACAGCTGCACAGGCACCTGCAGGTTCATTTGCAAGCTAGCGTTCAAACTCTCTAAGGGATCATTTCAAACTCCTGATTGGACACCTGTCAGCTCTTCTGATTCACCAAGCATTATTAAATTGTTGCTAATGATTGGTAAATTTCAGCCAATCACATGGATTGACAAGAAGACTTTGTAAAATAGTAAGAAAAAAAAGGGGGAGGGGGGGGATGAATTTGTGTCAGAGCTGCTGTAGAAAAGCCAAACTCTGTAAATTAGTGTCTGTATGGATATTGCAATTGATCCTGATTAGTGCATGCAAAATGTCAGCACATTTCAAAAAATGCTGACAACATGCAGAACATTGTCTAAGAGCAGTCAAAAGTTTTTGTATGTTCACGTGTTCTGTGTGCAGACAATCATAATTTGTGCGGGTGCTTGTATAAGAGGGAGGGACAAAGTGAGTGGGTGTGAGTTGTGTAAAAGCCCTTTTTGAAAGCTTGTTCTGTGATATTTGTGTATATATATATATATATATATATATATATATATATATATATATATATATATATATATATAAACGCACACACACCCACACATGTATGAGGGAGGGTGCTGAATAACAGGCCCTTTTTGACAGGCTGGGACACTGAGAGCTGTCAACCCCTGTGCCAGGCCTGGGATGAGTAGTGAGAAAAATGGAGGGAGAGGAAGCAATAGAGAGAGGAATAATGGAAGAGAGAGAGAGAGGCAGGAGGAGTTGGACAGGGGATTGGGGGTATTCCATGTGTTTAGACTAATAGGAGGCCAGCGTTCAGCTTTTCCTTCAGCAAGAACAGACATTTGAAATCTCTGGGCAGTTAGCACAGTGTTGCCTCTCAAAGATTTCCTGTCAGATCATGTCTATAAGAGAGGAAGAGGTTCTCAATAGCAAAGGAGGAAAAAGATGAAGGCAGGGGGAAAAAATGGCACCTGGACAAAATTGTCTGGAGTCATGAAAACAGAGACGCTTGAATGTAGTTCTAAAGTTGCTCTAGAAGCCTCTAACATACTCACATTTAATATTTGGCCTTTCAAAAAGAAAATAGGAGAAGGAAATCTCCAGCTTCAAGGCAATACATGTGAAAAATATGATGATGTGCGCTATCAGCAGTAAAATGTTGTCTTTAACCTACAGGGTACTTGATGAAACAGTTAAGAGAGCAATATATTTATTTTTCTGATGGCTGTCACTTTATTATTGAGCACAAACTGAAATTTATTGGCACAATTACTGAGTGCAGTGACGCCATGAACCAAATGAGTCAGCATGGCAGAAAATATCAATGATGCTGCGGAGGGAGTTTGTCATTAATTAATAAATGGCAGGGTGCTTAGCTTTATGTGGATATTTTCGTCGACTCTTACATGATAGATAATATTTATTTTGTTATTATGAATTATTTTAAAAGTAGATGATTAGAAACTTAAAATTGGACAACCAACAGGTTGATACTAAAGGTTGAATGCAAATAGGTCTCAGGTCTGTGTGTTAGTGTCTAAATGCATGTAAACAAAAAGAAAATCTGTTAAGGGACCTGCATGTTACTTTTTCGCATAATCTATCTAGCATGAAAAACAATCTCAAAACAAGTCAATATTTTATCAAATAAATCAAACAAAGATCTGTCTTTAAAGTAATTCTTCATAATTGTATAAACAAGTTACATTATCATACACACTTCCTATTATAGTTATTGGTACCCTCATTAAGCAGAGTATGAAAGTCTAAAGAAAAGGGTGCAGGGGGGTGCAGGGGGATTTATTTAATTAGAGATCTTTTTATATCAATCATATCACACAATTAATCAGTTTGTTTGAGGTGTGCCTTAAAATACATCAATTTAAGCCTCCATTTGACTCAGATGTTGAGCCCTTAGAAACTCTTAAAACTATGGCACCAAAACGTGGCCTTTCACAAGTTGCATAAAGGCATAATCGTCGTGTGTTTCACCTTTTTACCTTGAAAGAGGGGACAAAGCATTCTCTAATACAATAATCTCTCTCAATATTTAGCAAACAGATTTTTTCCCTAAATGATCTAAAAAAAGGGAAACATTTTCTCTCATGATTTGTCAGAAAGTAAAAATATGGCTAATGTGCCTTTTCACACTGGGTGTGTAATTAACTGACTCCACCTGTGATTTAGAAATATTTTAATAAGACCATGTTTTCATTTTCCATGTTATGTTTTTTTTGTCCTGATAGTTATAGTTTCAATATCAACTTACTTTTTAGTTATATGAAGTTCAGTCATATTTAGTCTTAAATAAAACTAGTTGTTTAAATACTTTATTATAAATGGGATTTAAAACCTATTCAAAGCATAATATTATTAAATGTTGCATATTCACATAATCTATAAAGAGGTAAGGTCAAAGGTTTTGTTGTATGCTTAGTATGTACCGCCTGCTTATAACTGACCTTGTCTTTGACATATTCAGGTCTTGTTCTCTTAATACCGCCACTAGTGACTACTATATTTCTTTGGAATTTTTGCTCTAGCACTGTGGCTGATTGTAAATAATAAATATATAATATTATAAATGTTTGCAAAACAATCTCATAAAGTTGTGGAAAATGCTGACAGCACTGACCTTAAGCTCATGAAGTGCTTTATATGTTTCCAAAAGTTTAATTGCATCCGTTAAGGCTGATTATGTAAGAACAGAAAATCAGAGCACACCGTTTAAAGTAAAGCTGACCTTTAATGACTCTTAGTTTTTATCTATGAAAAACTGATAGGTGTGCTTATACATATGCTTAATAAATGTAGAAAGACTGATTTTCAAAACCAAACCCGTTTCTGAGCTGGGGACTAACAAGACTTAATACCGAGGAGCAAAATGTCAGCAGTACCATTCATCAATAATTAGACATTATATCTCCCATGATTTTCAAATAATACATGTTTTATCACAAAACTGCTCTATCAAGGCATTGTATTCATGCAAATATCAACAATGTCATAATTACTTTTGAATGTGTGCAGTTGTGTTATTTGTTGACAAGTCTTCATCAAGGCTGCACAGATAAAAGCATTTGCCTAATTACTATCAGTAGCTACAGAACCCATGTAGAAGATTATGTGAATAGGCAGGACAACAACCTGTTCTTCCCATATAGCCTGACATGGTCTTGAAAGCAGAGGTGGGAACTGAAGTTTGCAATCTAGACTCGAGTTGTGCCAAATTGCAAGAACAAAGACTTCAGGCTTGTTTTGAACTCTGGCTCAAAAGACTTGACACACTGATGGTCAGGGTAGATAATGTGAGTAAATAATGTACACTTTTGATTTTTTCCCAGTGTATATATCAAACTTTTCACTATAACTTTATGTACAGTGTGTGCGGTTTTTCATCAATTTCCTCAAAGTGTGTGTCATAAAAAGGACTAAATGGCACCTTTCAAGTTTATTTGATTTATCCAATGCTACCAATTCAACATTAAGCCACAAACCAAAGTGCTAATAAATGTGTGCTTCATACAGTCAGGCAGTTCATTATTCATAACAACCTGTTTGTGTTAGCTTTTCATAATTCACAATTATGATCAGACCAGTTAAAACTACAGTCTATGTTAAATTATTTTATGTCATTTCAAAACAAAATAAGATTAACTTACCTCCAAAATCTTCAGGTAACAATAATTTCCCCAAAAAGGTCAGGTTATACAAAATAAAAGCACAAGGTAGAAAGAAAACATTACTTACTACAATTACCAAGACTTTAGATATAATTTCATATTCTTATTTTTCTCACATCTTACTAATTTCTAAAATTATTCTCAAATGTAAAGAAACGTTTTTTTTATTCTGAGTTGAATCTCCTGTAAAAGAGTAAGATGTTTAATAAACGCATTTTACGTTTGACATGATAATATGATTTCAGTCATTAACTTACAAAAAAATCTATGTAATAGGTAGACTAAACCACATGCAAATGATGTGAGATTGTTAATTTGATTGTTGACTTGACTTTGACTTGGAAAGACTGGGAAGGACTTCCATCCTCTAAGTATCTATTCTGTCAACCATCCTTGGTTGACAGAATAGATACTTCTGATTATGTTAGATCTAATCTAAAAAGGCCTTCTCTCCTCTGTACCATTTCCTACCCTGACCAATCCTCTGAAAAACCGAGACATTTGTGGGGTATCATTATAGCAGGAGGAAGAGTGCATTCTGATTTAATGTGGCTTTTAACTGCAATTTGGAATTAAGACTTTATTTTGTTTATCAGCCAACACTTTAAAAAAAATGTTTACAGTTAAACACGTCAAATGCTGCCTCGATTCTATGATGATTCAATTGCTGTAAAACTATAAAATGCTCCTAATTACTTTAATTTCCCAGAGGAGAAAAACAAATTCCAGGTTCATTATTTCTTGGAATAACAACTCCACTGTCAAGTTTGCAGCCTCATTTGATTTTTGACCAAGAGTTGCAATTGTTTGCTTCCATTTTTTTTCCTTAACAATAATTACATATGAGGGTGGCTGTAGAAGAAGCCATAAGAGATAACCATCCTAAAACTGAAAACAATTAGCACACTGACCTATAACACTGACAGACCCCCACCCCCCACCCCCCCCCCCCCCCACTCCCCCACCCCCCACACACACACATGGCTCTACTTTGCTCTGTTGGCTGTCATCTCTTTAGTTTTCTGGTAGAGTGTGGAGGAATGCATTTCTGGTTATTGAATTGTTGAGAACGGAGGGGTTTGGGGTGGGAGGGGCCCCTTGCCTTGGGGTTAATACAACAATTTACTCTGGACTGCCCGTGGATGTGTTGCTGTGATTTGTTTGGTTAGCATTGTCAGCCTGCAGGGCTTGGCACTCTCTTGCCTCCCTGTTAAGTGGGAAGATATAGTGAGTTCCAGGGAAGCTCCATCATTTGCCTCCCACAGTACCTCGGTTTAATAAGTCAATGGAAATGAAAGATGGCTCAATGCATCATGAATTTGCTTCTACACATCACCCTCACTCAAATTTTTTTTTCTTTCATGTCCTCTAAATCCCATTTCGTTTAGTATGCACTGTCAAGTGTACTATGTGTCTGCTGGTGGTATAATTTTTTCAGCCTATATAAAAGCAACTCTTTGAGCACGTCACAAATTTTTGGTATTGTTAATCTAAATTTAATTAACCTAAAGACTGACCTATGCCTATCCAAGAGAAACAAAAATATTAGGGGTTGGCTTTTAAAAATGCAGGTCAGAGTTTTTATATGCTCTTCATTCATGTTTTCAACTGACCTATTAATGTTCAAACTTCTATGTCTCATGTCTCATCTGTCAACCCATGATAGCAGAGAATATAATTTTTAGGTGTACATTTAGCTTTGTTCTGTTTACTAAGTCAAGTTCAGTTGGAGGATACGCAACAATATGTCAAAATAAAGACTGTCCTTTTATCAAACAAGTCGTCTCTGTATAAATAATTAATTAACTGTAGGATTTTGTTGCATAAGCCATGTTAGTAGGGGTCAATACAATTCTGCAGGAATGCATTTTCCCTTAGTGATAATTAAAAGTAAAATAATGTAGTTATTTTTATTTGATTGATAACTTTTTTGCCTTCTGATTTTGATGTTACTTTATGCTAATTCAGACTTTAATTGTGCTTTATGTAACTGGATCTAAAAGTATCTATAAGAACAAATTGTATTAGAATGTACTGGTTTCAACTTAATTTGATTCTATACAATGATATATGAATTAGACCTGTTTGCACAGTGTCTTCTTGACACTTTTTGTGATTTAGATGTTTGCTGCTTCTCTGATAAAATGTCCATGCAGACCTACCCAGAACTCTTTCTAAGGATGTGCACAGATATATACTGTAAATTCAAAAATTGGTCAAAAGGGCCACATAGAAATGATTTAGACATTCGAATGTGAATTAAACTATTATGAATTTAAGTAAGTAAGTAAGTAAGTAAATAAGTAAGTAAGTAAGTAAGTAAGTAAGTAAGTAAGTAAGTAAGGAAGGAAGGAAGGAAGGAAGGAAGGAAGGAAGGAAGGAAGGAAGGAAGGAAGGAAGGAAGGAAGGAGTCTTATTAAATTTATAGTATACGTCCAGATGAGGCTTGTTTTTCCGATTAAAAATACATTTAGAAAATAACTTTTAAGCAAGTATCAAACATACTTTTTTTTATCAGTCATTACCTGTAATAAAATGAATAAAATGAATAAAAAACGTTTTTTGTAACTTCAATAGCAGATGCATGTTTGTGTTCACAAACAGAAATATTCTTGGACATAATTCGATGGTTGGAGGGCCCACTTCAAAGCCCCCCCCTTACCATGGTCTTGGAAAACTAGTTTTGTCTCTTCACACTGCAGCGAGAAAAATACTTTAACAACTTTCATGGATAAAAAAAAAGAAATTTACCAATCTTTCAACTATGACAATTTTTATGATACAGAAGATTAGCAAATTAGACAAAGAAATTATTTTAAATGCAAATTAACTTTTCATTTAACGGCCAGATTATTTTATTTTTTTCTGAAACTGTCAACAACTGTGGATTGGAGTTTGTTAAGAAGTCTGCTACTTGAGTGGCAAGTAGCAGTTAAATTTGTTTTTGACAAGAAGCTGTTCATAAATCACTCGAATGAGAATACAGTCTGTGACTGCCAAATACAAACCTAATCTTGTAGGACTAAACACACATAAAGGTTCTCTGCCCTTTGGCTGCATGCATGTTAGAGGATGAGCTCTATAAATAAACAGATTAAGCCACTGATTTTCGAATAGATTCTGTTTTTTAATCCCTAGGCAGAGCTATCATATGTTGATTATCAATTACATTTTTTGGGAAACCATAATTATACATTTATTGCTCGATAAAGGTTTTGGACATAAATCATGCAGAATTATGTCTACTTTTAAATTTTATTAGCAATTTTTTTTAGAAAAACCAATATGAAAAGCAAGACAGGCCTTGTTGAACATTTTAATATTTAAAAATAAAAGCCATTTCTTAAAAAAAATGCTGTTTGGACATTGTGAGTGCAAGAGCAGATGTTTACTCACCTTTAGCACCTAGAGTTTGAACATGTATGCCTTTTCTGTAATTCTGAAAACAAACATAAAGCACTAACAAATCTTACCAACAACACACAGTAACGTATTGGTTGGTTGTATCTTTTTCCAGAATAAGTATTGCCAGCACATGCTGGACTGGAATTGTATGTTTTCATCCTTATTGATGACATCAGAGGCAACAAGTCTGGCTCCACACAATGCTACATTTATTTTGAGAGGCCACAAAGCATCCTTTCCGTCAAAAGCAGAAGAAATAAGTCTTCCAGGTGAGTACTTTCCTCTTCATTTCAAACTTTCATTTCATTAGCATAGCCAATAGATTCAATGTACCCCCCTCAAACACACTGGAAAAGAATAAAGACAAATGCGTGCTGGCAGATATAACTATTTAAACACAATGTTATTATTAGGACAACGCTTTGTTGAACATTTGGAGAAAAGCCTTTCGCTCGATCTTTGTGTGTTGAGCTGTGAGGCAGCTGTTGGGCAGACTCACCACCTGGTGAGCCACTTTGATGCACACTTTGAGGATTCAATTATTCATTGAGAATGATGACATGCATCCAGCTTCCCCGGGACTGTAGAGAGGATTTTAACACCCACCACTCTTTTGACACATTTAATATAAACAAATTCCTTCTATATCCTAAAAATATCAAATCTGCACTAAAGTAATACTCCTCCATTTGTTTTTACTAGTCAAACAATTAACTATAAAAATCATTATGACTTTAACAAGGCAATTATCTTGTGATGCCTTGCTAGAAAGCCAAGATGATTATCAGTTTTTAAAGATGTTGCTGATTTCAAAGACAAAACTTAATGCATTTAATTAATCATAAATACTAAACTCAGATGATATTTTGTTAATTGTTCGATTGCAGAAAGTTTAAACAAAACAAGGAAAGAGACACAAACAAACTTTTTTTTGTTGCTATTGCTGAAAAAGGTTACTTTACTGAAAAAAATAGAAAACATATTTTGGACAGACAATGTATATCTTTTTCACTTGTAACTCCATTCAAATAAGTAAATGCAGTTGAAACAGTTGAATCTTCCATCTTTACATTTAATGTTTAAAAAGATACAGCATTTTTCTCACTACCCGACATTTAATCTGAACTTTTCTGTTTTAGATCAGTTAGGGTTACCAAACTCAAAAATATCTGTTAGGAGAAATGAGAGAGACTTGTGTTATGCTTTATTTTTATATATATTTTTTGAATAAATGTTTGCTGTTAGTTTTTTTCTCCAAATCTCAAAATTGTTACTGTCACCACTTAAATTTGAATTTCATCATACCACAGGATATTGCTTTAACAATTCTTCTTAATTGCATTTTGAAGCTTTAGGCTGATTGTTAACATGGCTTTTGGAGAAATGGATTCTTCCTCATCGAGCGGCCTTTATAGGAAAAGGACTCATTCGCTGTTGGTAATAAAACTTTCTTACCAGCTTCAGCCAACATCTTCAAAAGGTATTTACATTTGTTCTGGGGTTGATGCAAAGATTTCAGACCAAAACACTGATATTTTTGGACAGAGTATATATTTTCCCATGCTGTTTATACCTTCACATAATAGTTTGTACAGATGAAAATAACACTTTCAGATATCCAGAATTAGTACCCATGTATAATGCATTATTGTGGAAGTCAGTTATCTTCATCATATCTTGTCTGATTTAGTTAAATTTTTCCTGATGTCACAAAGGTAAGCAGTGTATGTAAGGGGTTGTCTTAAAATACATACTGTAAATGTGTATGTTTTCAGTTTATCTTAACGTAACAATTTAAGAAGACTTACAAAGTCATTACATCATTATACAGGCTATCAGAAACTGTTTATACCCCTCAACTCAGGCATAGGAATAGTGGCTTTGAAAATGTATGATTTTAAATAAAGAAAATACATTTTCCTCAGTTTGTTTGACATCTGACAAAAATAAATAATTTTTGGAATCTCAGCTGAATGTAGTCAGTATAAAAATGGTCATGTCTCTTTCTTTATAGTGTGTGTGAACATCTAGATTCCACTGAATATGTAGTCTATTTAGAAAAATGATTTCATGAAAGACGTCTCTACAATTTTGCATTGTTTTTAATTAGTGTTTTCTTTATATTTTTAATTTGTGCTTTTTATTAGTTTTTTTTTCATTTTTCCTTTTATTCCTTTTTCAAACACAATAACGGACATTTCAAGCACTACATATTTTGTTTGCATTTCCTGTTTTGTTATCTAAATAAAATAAGATTGGCATCACACTGTGTTTTATCACAAGCAGCTCGAAACTATTAAGTCGTCCCCACACTTTAGCCGTGTGGGAATGAGCTACACGTCTGACTAATACAGGCATTCTGTTATATTTAATGGCGTAGAATTTTATTGCAGTGTGCACAGAAGCAAAAATAGATAAATAAATGTAAAAAGTTTTAACGCTCAAACTTGGAAAAAAAGAAATGTGTAGGGCAGGTTTTTTTTCAAAGAAGCAATAAATGACACAAACAGCTTACTTGCTCATTATGACAGTATTCTACAACTTCATTTTTGTGAAATAAATCAAGAGAAGACAGGGCACATAGATTAATGCAAATAAGCTCTCATTTTCTGTGCATATCAGCTAGAAAGAAGTGAAGGATAAAGTTTGTCCTGCTAAGTTTGATGACACGGAAAATTAGTTGCTCTTCCCCTTCTGTCAAGATGTACAATATAACCTGCAGGCAGATTTTCTGCATTTTATAATGTTTTAAATGAAAAAAAGAAAGAAAAAAACCAAGCTCATTTATGGTACAAAATCAACCCAGGAAGGTTGGAAAGAGTGCAGAGGGGTACTGTGTTATTTTGTCTTTACTCACTGAAGATACTAAATTATAAGAAGACCCTTAAGATGTCCAGGCTACAGAATTTTTTTTACCTCACCCTGTGGTCATGTAATGATTGGATAGCCTTACTCAATGCACACACATATTTTACCATTCCAAGATCAAGGAGTTGCAGGATATTTTTCTGTTCAGCTTGACCACCGGAACAACATCAGCATCGCTACCTTATTAGCCTTGGTGGTTTCTGAAACAGGGTTTAGTGCCTGCTGACTGGGTTCGCCCTCATGGGATATATTAGGCTGTACATGGACTTTGTATAGTGAAGTCTTTTATACAGTTGTTTAACTTTTCCTTTCTGCTACACTTCTGAAGATCCTCCCTAAATGGAAGACAAAAAAGTCTTTCTGATTCATGTATGGCTTAATTTGGTTGGTGTTATATCTTGTTATTTTGTGTGTCTTCTCATGTTAATGAACATACTATAGACTGCAGATGTAGGGCTTGGTTCAATAAAATTGTACTGACCATCCTATTCACAGTGCCCCAGATCTCTCATTTATCTTATATTCTCTCAGGTATATGTAGCTTGGGGCTACTTCCATGTGGCACAGATTTAATTATGTGCCATATTTAGACATATACTGAATGGATTTAAGGGAGGAAATGAGATGATGAAGTCCTAGTAGTCAAGGATGAAGTAAAGCTGCACTAGATAATCTGGCTCAATAAATCTTGTACTTTCTAGTTTTTGCTTTTGACAGCCCTAAACAGGTTTCAAGTGTTACTAATTAAATTAGTCCATTCTAGTAAGATGATGACTTTTTAAAGATTAGACATAAGTAGGAGAACGGCAAAATTCACCTTGAAAAACTCTCATTGCCAAAACCAGAGACATTTGGAGTGGGAATTTTTCAGAAACATTCATAATCAGAGTTGGAAGCATCAGGCGCCATATGTACCAAGAGCTCTGCAAAGCTTCATAGTAAAGAGGGGAATAATTCAACTTGTCACATCTGCTCCAAGACCAATCCAAAAGGATTTATCACTAATTCAAGTGGGTTTCTAAACTGTTTGAATTGCAACAACCATGGCTGTACTTCCACCATAATCTTCTTACGTGTTGCCATCTGCACTGCAGAGGACTTAATGTTGTTCATGAGAGGAAGTGGCCAGCGGGAGCTATGATAATGACAAGTTGGGTTAACTTGGTGAGAGTCTGACAGGAGAGCAGATAAGAAATTATCCTTGGAAATTATCCTCAGATCTCTTTGACATATACATGGAAAGAAAAAAAATCTAAAATTGCACCCATGTTTCACCAAACTTTCTTTAATATTACTCTGATCACTTGTGTGTAGTAAGATTGTAAAACACTTTGGTAAAAGGACAAAATTCGACAAAGAACTAGTGATTCAAACGTTAAATTATCTAAAAACATTTAGGGCATCCTCTTTTTAAGGCTCATATTTTTTTACTGTGCAAAGTTTCTATAAGGAGAAAAGGGAGCAAACTTTTTGGAGCTAGGCCAGTCGCTGGATAGTATTTTGAGTTTGAGTAATATATTCTAAAGTTTGAGGAGCCATGCCTCACACAGTGAATACCCAGGCAGTGCAGCTGGCTCTCAGGGGTGTTCTCTGCAGGTGCATGTTTGACTGGAGCCACACTGGATGCCTGCAGCTGCTCTGAGGTGAGTAAAAGGTGTATCATGTATTTGTCTTTATTCACTGCCTCTATAATTCATCTGGTTTGCATTAGTTCAGTTATCATACAAATTTGCACATTAAGTGATTATGATTTTTGTAATGATTGCTGCTGGATTCAAATGGATCCTATTAAAACATCCAGGTGCATCTAATTAAATTATTTTTTTATGTAGTGTATATTTGTAATTCAATTTAAAAAGTTACATTCATTTGTTGTATAGATTCTTTAAAGAACGAGTGACATATTTAAGGTGTTCGTTACTGTTCATTTAGATAATCATGGTATAAAGCTAATGCAAAATATAACACTATTTCTCAGTAAATTTAAAATAGATAAATGACTAAATAACAAATGACTTTTCAAACAAAAAGTGAACTTTGGACCACTAAGCAACAGTCCAGTCCTTTTTCTTTATCCAATGCAAAACATCTTGTTCTGGATATGTGAGTTGACTCTTGAAGCACTGAATTCAGCTTCATGAAACCCCTGTGAATCTCCCCTTGAACTGGTTTTGGATTATGCACATCTCAAGGGTGAACTTAGCGCCTTTGCTATTGCACAGAAACAAAGCACTGCCACCGCACATAGTAGCAAATGGTTTTACCGTTTAATTTGATAATTTTTATTTATTAGAATGATTCACTTAATTCCACTTAAGATCCACAAAGCCAAGTCTGTTAAGACATTCGGTTTACCAGAAACACGTTTTTCGTTTGTTATATTTAAAACCCCTTTTTTACTCCTGTTTTCTCTTTGGTTCTCCCTCGGCTGCTCTTATTCTAGTTCAGTCTGTAAGCTGTCTCAGATTAGTTGAGTTATTCATTACAGAGGGTGTCTGTTGTCGATTGCAGAGCTTATCCAGTGTGATTAATGTTCGGTTTGTGGAAGCACACAAAACAAACACAGATTGGTCTTTTAAAGGGCCATTTACACCAAACATGCATTGGGGAAGCACACTTACGATACATGCTGTGCAAAAGTTAACTTTCTCAAATGCTGTTGACTTTAGAGTTTACTTATTCTAATGACTGCACATCATGAGAAGAAAAGAACAGGGTCCTGTTTTTCTTATGTTATACACAACCTTCAGATATTTTTCAGGTCCTGTTTTATGACAAAGTAGAAAGACATTTAAAGCTGCATTCATTATATATATATATGTTGATTCTCCAAATGATTCAAAATTTTCTTCTAATTAATCACAGGATAGCTGTGAATTAATCATGATTAATTACCAGTAATTAACATCCCTAGATATGACTCAAAAACCACAATTGCAGTATAAATGAAGATCAAAATCTGAGGCTGTTCCCCTTTTTTAATGGAAATAAAGGAGAGATCCATTTAACTTTTTTTTAACTCATCAATCATGTTTATCTTTTAGTCAGTTGCTAAGGAAAAGTTAACTAGTTAACATTTTCTGGCTATAAAGCTGACTGTTTTTAGTACTACTGGACAATCCTGAGTATCCTCTTAATGGGACTACCCTACAAAAACAGAGTGTTTTCAGTCAGAAGGCTAAACAGTTTTGGTGCAACACAGACTGCTGCTGTGGTAGAGAAAATACTGAGCTGTCAATTTAGGTATTTATTCAGGGTGGGATCACTGTGTTCACACTGGGAGTACTTGTCAGAGCACCACTTAAGGCTATTCATAGCATTAGAAGATATGGGTTGGAGAAAACACTGTTATATTTTTTCTGCTCTATTATTTCCACACAGCTGTTGATGCAGGTTGGATAGTATAAATGTGAGGAGGGATATACATGTAAGTGTAGTCTCATAGAAAATAATAACAAATACTACTAAAGTAGAACTAACCAAAATATATCAACAAACTTCAAATGTATATTACCAGTCTCTCTTAAGCCTCAAATAAATCAAATGTAATACAAACTTAGTAATAAAGTGTATCATAATTTATAATTTCCCAATAAGTAAACTCTCAGTTGATTAAACTCTCTGGTTCATCAAATTGGTATCGACATAGCATTAGTAAGGAAAACAATGCTCTTACTGTGATGGTCTACAGAACTAATTCCACTAATGAGTTAGCACTAATTTAAGTTTGAAAATATCCCTTTAACAGAATAATGCACATGTTAACACAGTAGTAACTCACTATGAAATGTACTGAAACTATACAGTGAATCAAAATGCATACATCAACATAAGTATGGCACTTTTATGCTCTTTGACACGGGGGGCTACGTGGCTTTTAGCAAGACCGAGCTGACATCCAAAGCGGGTTGAATCAAGTAAGCACAATTCCCACTGACAACTAATGAACTTGATAATATCAACTCAAAGACAACACATCAATAATAACAATACACTCACCTGTAATTTATTCACACACACAATTAAACTTTGTCATGGTCCTGCACAAAACCATCTCTCAGTATCCAGATGCAGCTGGGTCTGTCAAGCTGTAATGCATGGCGAACCCAACTGCATCTGGAAAGTGTTGTTGATACTGCTGTTGTGCATGCATTTAATTAATTACAACCATTTTTAGTATGTTATGTTTTTTAATTGTGTTAATCTATTTTTTAATCTTTGATTGTATTGCTTCCGTATGCTAGTTGCCTTTAAATGAAATCGTTTTTTATTCTTTGGGCTTCTTGTGCTTTAGTAGTTAGCGGTTAACCACATTCTGAAGTGGAGATTGAAGCCTGTAAACTGATCATAAACCGACTTTCTTGTATTGTAGTAGGGGTGGAGGCGAGGTGAGAAGGGGCGGGTAGTTGCAGAAAGTCTACTCAACTTAGCTATATTTAGCAAGTTTTTAGATCACTCTAGCAATTCTCTAACAATTTTGAAAAATCTAACAACTTGTCATGGGGTTATTGGAGACGTTTGGGTGAGGCATGTAACATCACTCTTCTCACCGAGAAACGGGGCGCTCTCCCATCTTATGGTCCATTCAGACCAACCCCATGCCTAAGTGTCAGTTGCGGCAAGATTACATGTAAAGTCTATGGTAAAATACGTCAGAGGTCCGTCAAAGTCTCTGCGGTGCGTTGTGTACGTTGGCTCTGTTAACTTCACTTGCGTTACATACGGCTACGCAGCAACGCAGAAGTTCAGCTAGTTTAACTTTTGACGGACCCAACGCAGTTAACACAGAGCGGCAACCAATCAGAGCGTCTCACTGTAGTTATGTCACTATACACGTATCTTGAATGAAGCGCGGGTCCAGTGAAAACATTTTCAACAAACGCAGATTTCAAAAATTAGAAATAACACTTACCGAAGACAGATGGACAGACGCTCCTAAGGAAGAATAGGGAATCTGTAGTTGGTGTCCTGGTAGGAGATTTAAGCTCTGATGCGGCCTAGGAGGTCGTATAATTGGGCGTGGGACAGACGGAAGTAGCACTGAAAGCGAACCTCATCCATAAGCAGCTCCTGGAGCAAATGGTTAAACTTCCCGAACTCAGAACACATCTGAAGAATGGGTGCTGATGCACCCGATGTCAACGTTGTCTAGCTTTATCTAGCAAATAAAGCCAAGCCACTTTCTAGTTATGATCCACCATAGTTCAGAACGGGCAGCAACAGAGGAAGCCCAGTTCATGCATTGTTTTTTCCTCAGAAGCAGGCTATGGAAGCCAAAAAGTACATACGTCAAACTTCATCCATTGAACGCATTGCCTGATGCAGACCAACTGTGCAGTGTGAATGCACCATAAGACCACTCGCAGAAAGAAGGCAACAAAGTCTGCACGGCATGCTGGAGCTCAACCCAGCCGCTCCAGCAGTATGCCAAGCCATTGTTATAAATAATAAGGCATATATTACATGTTGTTTGAACCCGTAATACAGCTGGACTCAGAGCAGATATTTACCCCCCTAAAACCAAAATGCAAATGAACTGGGCATGCTCAATGCAGAAGGTTGCTTGGTTGCTTGGTTGCTAGTATGCCAAGCAATTGTTATAAATAATAAGGCATATATTACATGTTGTTTGAACCCGTAATACAGCTGGACTCAGAGCAGATATTTACCCCCCTAAAACCAAAATGCAAATGAACTTGGCATGCTCAATGCAG